>CAODLS013659822.1:0-17737 GCA_948243855.1 Flueggea neowawraea
TACTGTCAGAAAACTTATCGTCTGATCTGCTTGACACTATTGGTTTTGGTGCCATTTGCAAGAAGGAAACAGGGCCATCATGTCTGGACACAAGGTCACGAACATTATCTGCTTCTTCAACATCCCAAACTTGGAAACCAGACCGATACCCTAATAGGAGAACTTGGCGAATAGAATCATTAGCTCCCTCTAGTTTGTCAAATCCAGCCCAGTAGACCTGCAAATTGGACAAAATGGAACCAATAAAAGCTGTTAACATTCTCAAGAATCTAACTGGAAAAACCCCAAGGGAGGAAAAAAAGAGGTAAAAAGGAAGAAAGAAGTTATCGCAAATCGATTAATCAATGGACGAAAGGATTTCAGTGACGAGGTCAAGTAGAAACCTCAAACACATGTCACACACTCGTCTAGTGAGAGACTGAGAGAAACAAAGCATTATAATCATAATTAATTGGGAACCTCTTAGATACTTAGGCATATTGAATCTCCTAAACGATGTCTAAGTTCCAAAATTATTATGTCCACTAAAAGTCTTTTTTTAGTCTACTATGCTCATTTATCGTCACATTGATACCCCTAAATGTGAATCCTCTCAATATGCTCATCTTTCTGATATAATATGCATAATCATATGATTCACTGTCCCCATATCTATAAAACAGTTATTTGCAATTGCACTAACTTAGAGATTCACTTTCTACCGAAATTTTCTCTATAGACCAGAACGGTTACTGTACAACCCTGCTCATCCCACTGCAAACATTCCTACAGAGTGCAACAGGGGTGCAGCACTTCCAAACTAAACCATAGTACAAGGGTTTATCAATGCATAGGAAGATAACAGCCAAAAGTCATATTAAAAAACCTACTTCTCCAATGCTATTGCACAGAATAATTGAGCTGAACCACAAGTTCAACATGAGTCATGATGCAATCACACAATTACATGAAACTACTGCCCCACATAATGCCATCTCGACAACTTAAAATTTCCATTCCACCTCCACCTAACACCCAAAATATGCATCTTTTTTCAAACTAAACTAAATATGCGCAACTACATCTCTCTATACACAAAAAGTTTGCACAATTAACACAAATTGAACAATCAAAACCTAAAACATTCACAGAATCTCAATCTTTTTATATCCTACGCAACCAAAACTACACAAGAAGAAAAAAGAAAAAAAGATGACAACTTTACCTGATCATGGTCAGTATCATCATCTCTGTCCACAATAGACTGTGCCACGGAAGCTGCAGACCTTGCCACAGTAGAAGCACCAGAAGAAACAATCCTCAAGTAGCTGGAAATGGCCCGGAATGACCTTGCCACAGTAGAATTCTTCTGCTGCTGGCCATCACTACTATTCCTCATAATAGTCCCCAGAACCCAGAAAGCAAAACCAAACAATACCCAAATAAACACAATCACCGAGTCTCCAATTTCCCTTTTAAGCATAACCACCAAACACAGCCCTAGAGAAGCAAAGAACAGCCTTAAAAAAATAATTCTTTTCTTTGCTGGTTTTTATGTGATAACTGATTCCATTTTCTATGTTTCTTTCCTCTAATTACAGAGACATTAAAATCACAAACTTGAACACAAAGACTCCTAAGCTAAAACTCCTTCTGTAACCCAACTTGATACGGGTGATTTTTTTGTGGTTTTCAAACCAAAAAAAAAAAAAGAAAATCCGAGAACCAAATCAAAGCAAAACTCAGTTCAGATTTAAGGGTCTTGAATGGATGCAAATCAAAAAAACTTACAGTGAAAATCGATTTTTTTGAGAAATCCAAGAAAAGAAAGATGAGTGTATATATATATATGAATTAAATTTATATGATACAGAAATTTGAAGGGTTTTGAAAGGAGAATTCAGAGGTAAAATCTGTGAGAAGAGAGAGAGAAGGGAAAGATGGAGAGAATGGATACTGAAGAAAAAGATTTAATTTTGGGCGTTGATGTGAATATGAAAAAAAACCCTTCAAAAACTTCGAAAAAGAGACGTAAGAGGCTTTTTTTTTTCTTTTATTTGTTTGGTTTTGGAGGGTTTTTCTTTCAGTTGAAAGTAGTTGTAGTTGATGGGTCAAACACTCATTCACCTCTTCTCAGTTTTCTTTCTTCACTCATTTTCTTTTGACATCTGATTGCACTTGCTCTCCTTGATTCGGGACTTTGTTTGATAAATAATAGTATATAGTGTATTAACAATATATAGTATAAAAAATACACAATATATTTATTTAGTAACTAAAAAACAGCATATAACATAATATAACTTTTTTGAGATATTCTAATATATGAAATGACATTATTACCCTATTTTATTACTTTTTTAATTACATAATTTTTTGAAAAGAGAAAAAAATGTTATGTTACCTTATTTCATATGAGTCAAAAAAATATCACCTATTATTTTTACTATTTAAAAATACACAAACTTTTATAAACTAAATACAAAAAATATTATTATTCCAAATGAGCCCTTAAATATTAAATATTTAGTATCTATTTGTGGAGATTAGTAGAGAGCATTTTGAAAAAAGGAGAAGAATTGATACTCGAAGAGTTTGTATACCTGAATAATGCATATATAAATATAACACAAACAAACCATGTTTAAGGTGTTGAGTTTTGACTCTATATAAAAAAAAAATAGTGTCATATATTATGGAGATCAGAGTATTAACGATTTTTTCGCTGTCAATAAAATTTAATTGTGTGTTTATCCTTTAGATATACACTGGATTTAACTTGCTAGTCGAGTAATTTTTATATATGATAATAGAATAAATAATAAAAAGTAAAAATACTTGATAATTTTTAGGAGAACAATACTACTCATTTTAGTAAAAATATGCTAAACAAAAAATTTCCAATAATACTTTGGTTTTTCATTTTCCTTGTGGTTTCAATAATTACGCTTCTAAAAACGAAGCGATAAAATTTGCACGAAAATAACAAGGCTTAGTTTCCACCTGGTCGGCTATAAATAGATGCAATATCCCACATTGGGTTTCCTTTTAATAATGGGGATTTATGGTTTCTTGGGCGTCAAGCATGCAAATTAAATCATTTTTTTATATTTTATATCTTTTATATGTATATATAATAATTTTTGTTATTTTAATTTTAGTGAAAATATTTTATCAATAAAATTTATATAACAGATATATTGTTGCACTTAAAATACGTGTAACTTTTTTGATAAAATATTTATTTACTCCTATTGAAAATTAAATATGCGACCTTCTAACGTTTGAGTTATCTTTAGTTCTAATAGGCTTAGAACACATGTAACTCATTAAAAGATTATTTCACTCAAAATTTAAAAACACTATTTCTAACTTATAATGGGATTGAAGTATTAGCAGATTCTTCAATCTCAACAAGTGTTTTCTCAATGATTAAAATCTCTAACTACTGAATTAATAATTTGTTTAGTTGAAAAAGGCCCACTTTAACCGGAATGAATGAATGACGAAATAAAAGTGGGAAATCATAATTCCATTTATCACGGGAAAATAGTGTGTTTAGACTTTGGAGGGCCAGTTGGTAGGACAGTTTGAACAATTGATAAAGAAATTTGTATGACCAATTACGTCAAGACTTTGGTGTCCAACTTTCAATCTTCCACTTCTTATTGATCACAACATTCATTATGTACTACCATATAAGCCGTAACCTATTCAAGCCAAATTGCCACTTTGAAAATTATTCTTTGGTCCAAAGAATTGGTCCCCTTTTTTATTTTTCATCTCTTTCAAATTATAAATTAATTTCATTTTTAAAAAAAATAGTTATATTTATATTATTTTTATTTTATATTTCTTCTATTTTTCAAAGTAAACCTCCGAATTTTATTTTTGAATAGAAAGAAATATCACTACATTCTATTAAATTCAATATATTTGCATATTCAATAACATTTAAGAGTTTTAATCTTTTCCCAATAATCTAAAAAAATTAATTTCAAAAATAATAATTTTATCTAGCATAATATAATTTTTTAACCAATATAAAAACATTACATTACATATTTAACACTATTTTGCATATTATATAACTTTTACAATGACATATTATTCTCTCTTTTCTTCACTATATAACTCAATTAATCAATGCAGCGAGTGACTAATCCAAGTGATAGGGTGCCACACCTTAGACCCATGGAGTCCCAGGTTCGAGTCGTATCCTGGATGCGTGTGTTTCCTTGCCTCCTCCCTCTAGGGTGAGTTGAGGCCGATAAAAAAAATCAATAAATATGTAATCAATTCTACTACTCATCAATTTTCCAAGAAATAAATACCCAATAATGGAATAGATTTATTATTTTTAAAATTATTAGAGAAGAAACATAGAGATTTAAAGTTCATTAAATCTTAAAACAATTTAATATCAATATATGCTTATTTCTTATATTAGGTTTATATTAAGTTTTGGAAGACCAAAAGAGAGAGATAACGGTCCTGTCTTGCCGATTGAAGCAAGTATATATATATATTAGGAAATAAGTAGAGAAAAAGCGAATAAATATCAAAATCTCCAAATTAAAGCATTAGGGGTCCATATATATAAATAGAAACCACCTTCAAATTAGATTGCCGTCATAAAAAAAAACAAGCAATATTAGACTGCAACAAATGTCCAACACATTCCCAACAAAATAAATTTGTTAGTAGATAATAGAAGAATATTTTAAATATATTTTAGTTAAATAAATTGTATAATAAAAAACTAGAGAGAACTTATGAGTTTTTTTTAGAATTACAATGTTTTAAACACCATTGAACATATAAATATACTAGTTGACTATTGTTAAAAAGAAATATAAGAATGTGGCAAAATTGGGAACCTCTCTTTGGTGGCAAAAGAATGGAAGACGTGGTTCAAACCTCTTAATGGTGTGTGGCGCAAGTATGGAAGAAACTCATGGAGAGTATGGGATTGTGGCTCAAAGTCGTGAATTAAACTCTTAAGGCCATCACCTCATAATGGGCAAAGTATAAATTAGTCACTTTCAACATTTCTTGCCTTGTGGTCTTTTCCACATGTTGGATCAATTTTTATATCATAAATAACATATATATACAACCATATTACTAAAATCAGTCAAACGAAAGCAACTACATATATCGACCTTTTCAGGATCATATTGTTGACGAAGATGTTTATTTTTGTAAATTGAGAGTGATAAATTGTAGCTTTTTAGTAAATTGTATATTGAACTAAGCGAGTAGTGATAATATTACATCTTTTGAAAACTAAAATATGTTGAATATATAATTATAATATGCTAACTTGAAATGTTCCACCTATTTGTAGACGAATTTTGTTTGAAGATGATGCATTTTTTGGCCAAGAAGGAAAAGAGGAAGGGAAGGTTGGGTGGTTTTCTCGGTCAAGGATCGGATTAGTTTCAGATTTTGGTTTTGAGTTTTGGATTTTTCAATTTTTAAGTATTCAAAATGTTGACATGGCATTTTTTTAGTAAAATCAATAATGCCAAGTGTATTGTTACTGCCATGTAGGCAATTTATTAGTGCCACATCATAAATTGAATTAAAAAATCTAATTGTGTTATAATAAATGCTAAATTTGCAACCAAAGTGAAAGAAGAGCTTTTTTTTTAATTTTTCAAAGGGTGTGCTAGAATTATAATTGTAGTAAAAGGTTGGGAACTAAAATTATATTTAGCCTATATAAATGTTATTTTATCAACACTCTCAACCCAAAGGAATAAAGGGGAGTCACAAGGCTAATTAATTTGTAGCACTACTTTTTCTTGTAAAAAAGAAGTGCAAAAGTAATTTGATGTACTATTCTTAATTCCTTTCTTTTTTTGTTGTTGGCATCGACAACAAGGCAAATCATAAATCATGAATTAACTAGTCATTATTAAGAAGCTTATGAGCATCTAGCTGGCTATCATTAACAAAAAAAGGATACAAATTATAACACATAAAATCATGAAAAGGAGCACTGCTGGGCCAAAATAATTGACCAATCGGATGTAATTTATGTAATCATAATATTTTTCATATATTCAATTATAGATAAAAGAACATGTGTTTTGAGTTTGTTTGACACAATTTGGAAGTACAGGAGTTTAAAAGGAGAAAACCAGAGTCCAAGGGTTTTACAAAATTTTTAGTGAGAATTCAGGGATTTAATCATGAGTTATGCAAATATTAAAATGGGACTCAATTAATAAAATTTTATCCACTTTCTCTTGGACAGATTAACCTAACTATGATGAGCCAAACGAGGACCATACACTCTTCGAATCAGTGTAATTGAATTAGAATTTGTGGCAATTGATTTTTTTTTAATAAAAAAATGCAAAATTTCACAAATTTTGCTTTGTCAAGGGTGAACCCGGAAGAACCGAGGCGGTTAGCCGGGAACAAAGGAGCGGAGGAAGCCGGTCGCAGGAGCGCCGCAAGAGAGGAAAAGATTGGTACTGAAACACGGAAGTCAGAAACAGAAGGAGAGAGAGAAGAAAGAGATTAGATTTGGTTGTGTCATGTCAGCACATGGACAAGCTTGTCCGAGCTGGCTTCTGCTCTTAAGTCACGTGTCCAACACGTGGCATCATGTGTTTCTTGCCACACAAACTGGTGACTTCCAAACCTAGTTGTGCCGCAGAGAATGTCTGTTTTTCTTTCTCCACCACTATTGCTCCTCTTGCCTAGTTTTTACAATCTTAAGCGCCCGTTTAATAAGAACAACATTTAATATTTTATGTATTTAGTATGTTATTAACAGAAGTATTTTTTTAGTATATAATTATTATTAATTAATTATAAAAAATACACCAAAAAATATTGCTTCTTTCAAACAAGCCCTTTCACGCAAATTGTGTTTGGTTCTACCTCTTCATTTTTTCCTCTTTCCCCACTTGTTAGTAAAGTATTATTTTTACTGACCAAAATGGTTTGATGTAGTGGTAGTTAAATTGACTTAAAATATTAAAGTCTTAGATTTAAAATTCACTTCAGATAGAGAGAAAATTCAGTAGAATAAAAAATGCCTCTTGTGAGGCCTAATATATCAAACAGAATATCCTTTTCACCAAATAATAGTAAAAACTAAAAGGTATTGTATTTTTAAAAGATTGTGTTAAAGGATTCTTTTTTACATTAAATGACAGGCGCTAAACATATTGTGTAAGAATAAATTGGTTGGACGGTATAATCAGGAAAAAAAAAGGTCATTAGAAGAGATGAAATACACCAACAATTAAATCTGAGAACTGAGCAAACAAAGAGAACAACCAAACTATAAAGGAAACCAATTTGGATATGTTTTGTGGTATATTGAAATTGCATAATCACTATTTAAGTATGTTACATTCTTAAAAAGATGTGATAATCTTTCTACTTTTTTATACTATGTAATTTGTTTCTATAATTTACTTTTACAATTTACCACAAAAAAATTTATGTGCGAAGAAGCAGGGGAAGTAAGAATGAAAAGGGAGAAATCGAAGAGAATTGGAGAAGAAGGGAGAGGCTTAGGTTATGTTTAGTTGAGAAAACAGTTTTTTGTTTTTTGTTTCCTATTTTCTATTTTCTGTTTTATTTTCTAAAATAATATAAAAAATAATGAAAAATTTTAGTGTTGCATGAATAAATTTTTTATTTTTTCATTTCTATTTTTTAATTTTTTATAAAAAAATGAAAAATTTCTACAATTAAACAGATCTTTAATTTACATAGAGAGAACTTCTGTAGCTAGAATCTTCCAAGTTTTGTTGCCACTTAAGGCATACGATTGGAGGCCTTTTAGCTCTACTGAAGTCTTATGATTGAGTACCTGAATTATTAATTTTAAGATGCAAAAGCACGACTCCTGTGATAATACCAAATCCGAATTTCATGACTTTCATAAGTAAGGGCTTGCCAGTAGTTCTGTGGAATAACTTGTCAAGAAGAAAGATTAGGGGCCGAAGTGAATTGGTTCAAAACAAAGGTGGCCTTTACATGCAGGCCAGTCTTCTGCTTTAACGGAAGGGGCTTTTACAAAATTAATATTACGAGCATCGGACACAATTTCTAAATTATATTTTCACATCATTGTATGTATATTATTTATATATTGTATATATATTATTTATATATATTATACATATCTATATTTTATTTATGTTTTGTATAGATATGTTTTCATGTTGTATATATGTTTAATATAGTATAAATAAGTCATAAACGTAGTATATAAAAATTACAAATATAACATAAATAAGTTGTGATACTAATAATTTCATATTCTTCATCTTTGTAAAAGATGTACATGTTACAAATATTGTATAAGCAAATCATAAATATAGTATATACAAGTTACAAATATAAAATAAATAAGTTATAACACTAATGTTTGTATGCTCTGCATATCTGTAAAAGATATACAAGTTACAAATATAGTATAAACAAATTATAAACATAGTATAAACATAGTATAAACAAGTTATAAAACTAATACTTGTATGTTCTGCATCTCTGTGAAATATACACAAGTTAAAATATAGTATAAACAAGTTATAAATAAGAGTCCGCAAAATTTAAAAATATGCATTTGTTAAAATGTAATATGCAAAAGTAGATGGTAAAAAAAATATTGTAGATGAATTGTGTAAAAACCACTTTATGGAATGGGACTTTGGTTAGGGCTTCTTTCATATAATAATGCCCAATGGTCCTTTTATTGTGAGCATTCCATTAAAGACTAACACTTTCTATACACTAAATTTTCATTAAAATACCAAGGATTAATGATTATTAATCCACTTGATATAGTATTATAGCTTTTAAAATAGAAAATTCCATAATTGAAATGAGTGTAATCGTTAATATTTTAATGTTGCAATAGTTTTTAAAGATGATAAAAGTGGGATACTTTTTTCTTAAACCTTTGATTGTATAAACTCTTCCAACTTTTATTTATTAAGGTGCAATACTTTTTTGTTGAAATAGTAAGAATTTATAATTTATATTTAAAATAATTAACTAATTTTAAACCATGAAATTATCTATCTAAATAACAGAACATTGTACTTCAATAAGAAAAGTTTGTAACACCTCATGAAATCCTTGGTTGGAAGAAAAAAATATCTATAAAAATGAACTACCGACGAATCAATTGAATGACACAAACTCCTCCAATTTTAATAGTAAGAGAAATTTATCAACCGCAGGATCCTATTTCGCTCGATTTCAGTACTAAAATATTAGAAAAGTGTCTAGACACTGGAGTTTTGGTAAAAAGTGCAAAAATGGCGAGAATTCTCTGGGTTTCATGAAATGGTTTTGGCAAAGGTATAATTCTCGAGAACTATTTATCCTTCCTTTCAGATAATTATGAGACATGATTATTATGTGAAAAGAAAATTCTACTGCCAAAAGAAAGATTTATAGTGGAGACGTTGATGGGTTGTAAGGATTGTATTAGATCATTAAAATTATATTTTAAGTAATAACTTGTAAATGCAAAAGCACTTTATAAAGGTGGTCCAATATTCAAGTCTTTGATATGCCTTATTCCCCTCCTTGAAGAATCAACTTTTGATTTAGTCTAAAATAATAGCTTCATTGTTCAAGAATACTTAGAACGATAATTAATTAACTAATTTAGTAGTATAGAGTCATTTTGATACTAACATATTGATTTTTATTTGTAAAATAAATTACATGTTTTCTCAAAATTGTACATAATATGTATGACTTTGTCCTCAAAATAAAATATCTACGATCTTTTTATCCTCAAATATAGAATATAATAATCGTGATTCATCACTGGTATAGGATCAAATACTATCTAAGAGGCTATTATTGAACATTCGTTTAGTGCTATGTTTCTTCATTGCTTAGAAATCAACCAATATTTGTTTATAAACATGTTTATTTCTTAAATTATTGATGCACCTTTTTAACAACAGAATCGTAAAGATTCATTAGTTCAAATCGGACAATTCATTTCGCCGAAGAATGTGATCCACGCTACTTTTGTTAATCTTGCAATACTAAATCTTATTCTATGTTTCAATATTAATTTTAATTTTGCTAGTATCATATACGTCTTCATCCGTTTGAAAATGAAATAAACAAAATGTTCCGTGTTATGTGTCACAAATAACGACATGAAAATCAAATTTATTTCAATATTTAACTGTTTACAATGAGGAACTTTATTTATTTTCATTAATTTAGTTTTTTTTTTTCGAGTCTCAACTCTATAAGAGGAGGCTTGAAGCGCACATCTGCTTGCCGCAATGCTTGAAGCCAGGATACACTACATCCATCGGAAGGCCTAACCGACTGCTCTAACAGCCCGCAACCATTAATTTAGTTCTTTCTCTTGCCAAGTTGCCTATTTCAATACCAGTCAAGCCAATAAAAATAGAAAAATAGCACATGGGAATGTTTGATGGGGTCGAAATTTGTATACAAGCACTTAGTTTAAGATTCCTAACTTTTTTTTTTCTCGAGGATTTCTGAGTTCTTAGTAGTTAATTTGGATGGAGCTATCATTGAGATGAGTCTAATTTTAATATGTTTAAACTCAATTCATTTGTGAAACAAATGGATGATTATAGGAATTCGAGGTTAGAGAATTCAACCTTTTTTTTTTCTTTTTAACATGTGTTCTTTTCTGGGTTGCTCTCTCTAAGATTCTAAACCAAGATCTCACCCCACCTAATAACAGTATGTAAACCATTAAATTAACAATTAAGTAATTTATTAATTAGATTAAATTGAGTAGTTTTAAACCCATTTTATTTAATGAACAAGCTAAATTCAAAGAATGATCGGAATTATTTATTAATTAGATTAAGCTGAGTTTTTATGCGTGAGATTTATCCGTATCACTTAGTTTATTATTAATAGCTTTTGGCAAATTAGATATCAAAAGGTCACAAATATCTCGATAATTGTTTGTTTAAGGTATATTGCATTTCATATAGAGTGATTTTCCTCTTTTATTTTTTATTATGCAATTTAATGCTTCAATTTGAATCGATTTTAAACAAACAGCCACCAAAAACTCCAACAAAACTGATTCGATTGATTGACAAACGATAATTTGCAATGCAAGAGCACAAGCAGCAATTTATCTCTCCAAGTAAAAGCTAAGAAAATCCCAAAATTACCCTTTCACCCTTCGCCCACACTCCTCTTTTCTTCCCAAAAAACAAAAGACACCGACAAATCCACTTCTCACCTGACACCCTCCCGCGATCCGATGCCCACCCCTTCTCTCCCACGTGCCACTTATTCACACTTGCCAACTCCTCCCCCTCGCACGTGCCACCCACTTTCCTCTCCCTCCACTCCACCACTCCTCCACCTCACCTCTCCCTCTCTCTCTCACTCTCTCTCTCTCTGTGAGATTCCGAAACCATAAAACTCAACACTACGCCGCGAAACCTCGACTTATTCACTCTCTATCGATGCGATTTGGAAAATGGAGGCGACACTTGCTCGCGCGTTATAGTATACGCTCAAGTACTGGCTTAAGTCCTTCTCCAGAGATCAGTTGAAGCTCCAGCTCTGTACCGTACAGCTATCCAATTTAGGTACTGAAACGATGTCGTATTTAACCTCAATTCAATTTTATTACTGATTTGATTTTATTTAAGAAATATGTACTTCTTTAATTGAAGATATTAATGGAGACGCTTTGCACGCGAGCATGGGACTGCCGCCGGCGCTTAATGTAACGAAGGCTTCGAGATCATTGTAAGTAATTTTGACCATTTCTTATGAAAAGTTTTATGATTCAGTTGTTGTGGTGACTCAATGTTTTGGTTGTGAAGCTTCCGTATGTGAGTAGCGTGCAAGTTGAGCCGATAATGGTGCAAATTGATAAGTTGGATTTGGTTCTAGATGAGAAACGTGAGTTGGATGAGTGTAGCATTTCGAGCAGGTGAATGACTTATATTATTGTCCATTGGTTTAGGAATGGGCGCGGTTGAGTTGCTTGAAAATGATCGGTTTGGTTTTGCAGTGCCCAATCTTCCACCAGCTCTAGTAAGGGTAGCGGTTATGGATTTGCAGATAAGGTTAGATGATATGAATTGAATGCGTCTTTTTTTTTGATCGATGTGTTGAATGCATCTTATAGACTAAAATTCAATTGCGCATCATTTATGCAAATGTGAATGTGTCATATGCATTGAAAGAAAGAAGCTTGATTTTTAGAATACCAAAAAAAAAATTGAGCATGTTTTTGCAGAGGTAAGAGGAAATAAACTTCACATTGTTGCCTGAAGAAACTTGTGTAATTTTCATTTTGATAAGCTGGAATTTCTACTGGAGAACGTAACCAGGAGATATTGTTTGTTATAGTACGAAATACAGAGATAAAGTTACTAAACACAGTCTTTGGAGATTTATAACTTCTTTTTTGTTTTTGTTGGGACAATTTGGCCCCTACTGGTTATTTATATAAGCTGATGATGTTGGCATTATTATCTCTGGTATTGAACTTGAACTATTGTCTGTCACAAAAAGTCATAATAAGGAATTTTGTTGCTTGCAAATCAATTGCATGATTTTTAATTGTTTGGTTTATCATTGGAAAGGGTTAAACTATTGCATAACATTTTGTCACATCAAAACCAGATTGCAGATGGAATGACTGTTAAAGTTAACACCTTCAATATTTTACTTGAAACACAAGGGAGTGGGAGATGTGCCGGAGGAGCTGCTTGGTAAGTTTTTAGCTGCTACGGTATCTAAAATTCAATTCTGCTTTTGCATATGAGCAATGTTTGCAGGTGAATTTAATTGGGAGCTCAGTCAATTTGAGTTTGTGACATTCAATTTTTCATAGTCTTCCTTGCATGTACTTCAGAATATGGACCGTTTCTTGTGACCCATCTTTCCTAAATTTATCAGTCTTTAAAATAGGAATTTTGGAAAATGGCCTAACAAAGCACTTGTTATTATTTATTAGTTTGAAATGTTTCTCTTTACTTTTTAGTTTGGAAAATGGCCTAACAATGCACTTGCACAAGTTCTCATTCTTTTCCTTTGATTTCCAGGGCTACACCACTTGCAGTTGTTACCACACGCAACCTTTTACTGTATACTACAAATGAAAATTGGCAGGTTAGGTCAGATTTATGCTCTTAATAGTTTATTTCAACTTTTTTGGTAAATCAATAATTAATATGGATGCTCTTTTATGTTGCAGGTGGTGAATCTAAAGGATGCACGTGACTTCAACAACAATAAAAAGTTCATATATGTATTTAAGGTGATATGACAGCTTCCAATGTCAAGCACATTCTCATAAACATATATTTCTTTTTCTGTGTGGTGTGTGAGTTGTTCCTATTTTGGTTGTCCAGTGTAATATTTATTGTGTTTATTTTCTGTAATTAGGTCCATTCAACTACTCTTGTGCATGTTACCTATTGCTTCTAAATTCTTTCCTTGACAAAAACTTGAATGGGAATCTTTATCTATTGATCTCGTGCCTCGTCCTGATATGTTTTTGGATGCCAGTTTAGCTCATTCTGAGGAGGGAGCAATTCAAAGAGATTATGATGGTGCAAAGCGAGCTTTCTTTGGTGGAGAACGCTTTCTGGAAGGAATAGCTGGAGAAGCTTATGTAATGCAAATCATATATCTTAAGTGAATTCTTCATGAATTTTCTTTTACTCTGGATATTGATTAGTGATAGGGGGTCTTTTGAATGAATTTATTTTGGCTCTGCGGTACTTATGTGAATACTAATTTCATAATTTTCACCAGATCACAGTGCAGAGGACTGAGCTGAATGATCCACTTGGGCTGGAAGTTCAATTACATATTACAGAAGCTGTCTGCCCTGCATTAAGTGAACCAGGTAAATAAGTTAAATGCTGTCTGGATACCTGTTATCCTTCTGTGTGGCATAATGTATCAATTAATTGAAATACCATTTTGTGTTCAGGACTCCGTGCTCTTCTTCGCTTTTTGACAGGACTATATGTATGCCTGAATAGAGGGGATGTGGATCCAAAAGCTAAGCAGGTTGCGAGTTGCTCTCTTATTTTTATCCGTGTGGTTGGCTTACAATATTTTCCTTTAATTTCTTAATGATTTATCTCAACCAAGTGTCTTCTCTCTGGCAGCAATCTGTAGAAGCAGCTGGACGGTCGTTGGTCTCTATTGTTGTGGACCACATATTTCTGTGCATTAAAGATTCTGGTTTGTTTTTCTCTTTGTTTTTCTACACAGTATTTGTATAAACTTGTTTCAAATATTGACTTAAATATTTCATGAAATAAATGTCTATTTCATTTGTTCATCTATTAGGAAAGGTATAAGTTCTTTATCTGACAATCTGCCTTCATTACCAACATGTTGGACTCATAGATTGTCCTACGCATGTGAGGAGATATTTACCTATGACGCATTTCACGTCAAACTCATACTTTCCTAGCTGACATTTTCCTCCTATTAAACATGTTCTAAGTGTTTCGGTCTACATTGCAGAGTTCCAGCTTGAACTTTTGATGCAGTCTCTCTTATTTTCTCGGGTATTCTCTTGTTAATCTTGAATATTAACTTGTAAATTTTATATTGTTATTTCTCTTATCAAGTTATCACCCTTGAGAACTTTCTTATCTTAAAAAATGTGAAATAAAAAATGTTAACAAACAGTTTGTCTTGAAAATTGTTTTCTTGCGCAAGTTCATGTATCAGTGAAGATATTCAACCTAAAAGTATCTGTCTAGTTCCCTACTCCAAAATTTTTGTTCGTGTTAAGTTTTGGCATTTTGCATTACCTAGGCTTAACTGGTTGTTTTCCAATTTTGTTTTTTGTGCCTTGTGTTGTGACTTTAAAACTAGTTGTGTCTGAGATCAGGGGGATAGAGAAATATGGATTATCTCAGCTGCATGACAAACTAAAGTGGCTTGTTTTATCTTCTGTATACTTTTCTTCAACTGAAATATTTTCCCAGAGACTTTTAGACTTCGATTTTTTTTTAAAGCAAGCAATTTTGTGCAGCAGAGACAGAAGTAAGACCATTTTGACAAGTGCTGGTCCTGTTCAGTTCTCGAATGTTGCATATTCTAGGGTTTGTCTGTTGTGCCATGAGAAGCTCTTACTTATCTGGAGAACTTCATGCCGAATATGCAATATTTATCTCTGACGTATCTGGGGGACTTTCTGCTGAATATGCAATGTTTCTTTTAAAAATGCAATTTCTTACATTTTGATACTTTTTCCAGGCCACAGTTTCTGATGGAGAAATTGCCAATAACTTGACCAAGGTTATTGTTGGTGGAGTCTTTTTAAGGTAGATTTCATTGCATTAATATGTGTTGCCACCTTAGTTATCATTTTATTTAAAAATTACTTGATATAAGTGGTTGTGGGATATCTCAGTCAATTTTTTCCACTTCGAGTGTAGTTTGGACATGTATTCAATTTAGGCGGAGCGGTGCAGAAGAAAGTGAGCAAAATCCATTTGACTTAAATTTATGCTAATTTGTGTTTGCTGAATTTTGTTGGACATGATTGTTTAATTGAAAATTGTTTTGACATACTTAATATGTTCTGCTTGATAGAGTGAATGGTGTATTGCTGTTCAGTTATAACTTGATGTTGGTGATTATTAAAATGTATTACATTTACGGGCTTCTAATCATTTTAGGTATTTTAATTCTTCAAATTTTTTGATGTTTTGATTTGGGTAGGTTTGTCTCTGAGCTAAATAGAAAGATAAAGTGGATATGAAGTTGAAAGTTGTGCCAGGATTTGCTATTGTGTTGCAAGCACCAAGCAGTGTTCTTATAGAGAGAGGTGTTTTTGGTATCTTGCCGCTCTGAAAAGGCCGGGAATCAGAAACTTTTTCCCTTAATATACCCTTGGGAATCCATTAGGTATTGGATTGTTTTTTGTGGTGTGGGGAAGGGAATATAACTTTAAGATATGGTCCATGACTGCACTCTTAGTTCTTCCTATTATCTAGATTTGTAGATAAATCGTCAAATGTTGTCTTTCTTTGAAACTGGCTTTTCAACATTCTTTTTTCCCCTTTTCATTTTGTATTTGAATACGTGTTTGTGTTTGTTCGTCAAATTGCCTCAAATAGAGGCTTCAGCTCATGTTATCAGGTAACTGAGACTTATTACTATGCGAATTTCTGGAATGTAGGGATACATTTTCTCGCCCTTCGTGCACTTTAGTACAACCATCCATGCAGGCTGTCACAGAAAACGTTCTGCAGATTCCTGCCTTTGGTATGCTACAACTTATTGGGTTTGAAGAGCTTAATTAAAAATCTCTTGTATGGTAACTACAAGTGTTTTTTTTTTATCTCATGTATTCACAGCCAAGAATTTTTGCCCTCCAATTTATCCTCTGGAAGAACAGCAATGGCAGTTGTATGATGGTATTCCTTTGATCTGCCTCCATTCTCTTCAGGCCAAGCCCTCCCCAGCACCACCAACGTTTGCTTCACAAACAGTTATTACCTGTCAACCTCTTGTGGTATGTGTTCATAATCTTGACATATGGAACGATGAATTTTCTGTATCCCTTCACATCAAGTTCTAATTATTTTCCGTAATTACTTGATCAGATTCACCTTCAGGAAGAATCACGTTTGAGAATATCTTCATTCTTGGCTGATGGGATTGTTGTCAATCCGGGGGATGTTTTACCAGACTTCTCAATAAATTCTCTTGTATTCCTTCTTAAAGAATTAGATCTTACTGTACCTTTGGACATGAACAGTTCAGTATGCCCATTGAAAACAAAATCTCCACAGTCCAGAATTCTTTTACTGGAGCAAGGCTTCATATTGAAGATTTTTCCTTTTCAGAGTCGCCTTCACTTAAACTGAGGTTATTGAACTTGGAGAAAGATCCTGCTTGCTTCTGTTTATGGCAGGGTCAACCCCTTGACGCTAGCCAGAAAAAATGGACTGCTGGAGCATCACAACTTAGTTTGTCTCTGGAAACATCATCTAATGTAGATATGCAACAGAGAACTCTTGGTTTGACTTCAGGCTTATGGAGATGTGTTGAGCTAAAAGATGCTTCTGTTGAGGTGGCTATGGTATCGGCTGATGGGAGCCCACTGACAAACATTCCTCCTCCAGGTGGCATTGTCCGAGTAGGGGTCGCATGTCAACAATATTTGTCCAACACTTCGGTTGAGCAATTATTTTTTGTCCTGGATCTTTATGCATACTTTGGTCAGGTTAGTGAAAAAATTGCTTCAGTTGGCAAGAGCAGAAGACCAAAAATAAAGAGGAATGAATTTTCAAGCAATAGATTAATGGATAAGGTTCCCTGTGATACTATAGTAAGCTTGGCAGTGAATCACCTTCAGCTTAGATTTCTAGAATCTTCCTCCACAAATATTGAGGGAATGCCTTTGGTTCAATTTATAGGTGAAGATCTTTTTATCAAAGTTGCTCATAGAACCCTCAGTGGTGCCATTGCCATTTCATCTACTTTGCATTGGCAGAGTGTCGAGGTGGACTGTGTAGAAACTGAGGCTAGTGTAGCATGTGATAACAGTAGAGTTTTAGATTCTGCTGAAAATGGTTTTCTACTAGCTGCAAATGGGTTCCCTCAATTACGACCTGTCTTTTGGGTGCACAACAAAAAGGAACATTAGTCAAATCATATTGAGTGCTTGACTCCATTTCTAGAGGTAAACTTGTGATTCCATTAAGTGAACGGGATAGAGAGTGCCATAGTTTGAATGTCAGCCTGTATTTCT
>CAODLS013663127.1:0-10824 GCA_948243855.1 Flueggea neowawraea
AAATTTAAATTTATAAAGTATCAAATTAATACCTTGTATTATTTTTAATATTATTGTAATATTATTTTTTTATTTTTATAATGAACTTATTTTTTTAATACAATATTATTTTTATTTTAATGAATTATTTTTTATTTTAATGAACATTTTTTATTTTAATGAATTTGGAGTAGAAGGTATTTTTAATTTAATGTAATATTTAATATTTTATTTGTAATTTTTTATTTTAATGTAATTTTTTATTTTAATTTAATTTTTTAATTTTATGAATTATTTTTTATTTTAATGTAATATTTTTATTTTAACGAATTATTTTTATTTGAATGAACTATTTTTATTTTAATGAATTTGGGGTAGAAAGTATTAAATGAAGTAGTAGATAAAAATTAGAGAATTAAAATAAAATTATGTTTAGTAGAAAGCTAAGTAAGCGTCTCCCAGAATTCTTAAAGTAGCTTCTGAGTACGGATGAAAAAACTGAGGGGCTAGGAATTTGGGACTTTAATAAAATAACAATAAAAACGCTGAGCAGCCTTTCCGCGAGACGATTTCAGAGACTGTGCGTTACGAGTATCCTAATTACAATTATGAGAAATGTATATACAATTGTACAGACATATACTTCCAATATACCAGTACTTTGCACCTCTATATAGGTTGAATCCTAACATGCTTTTTATACTGATACTCTGTACTCTTGCTTTCTTCTGCCTTCACCTTTGGGAGACACTAATTAAAAAGTTTGTAATATTAATTAATCAAATGCATGTATGGAAAAATTATAACTTCTTTATGGTAGTATTTCACAATACAAATCATTTTATTTTCTTCCTTCCGGATACTATAAACCTATTAGTATACATGTACGATCATTTATATATTTTTTACTACCGACCAAATATACTCTTCTCTGAGATAAAATCATTTTTTATTAAGACTTAAAATTAAATTAATATCAGTCATATTGCTTGAATTTATTAACACATAAGCACTAATCATTATTAAAACTTGTTCATATTGACAAAGTAGCAAGATCTGATTAAATGATTTGTTGGGTCCATTAGGGTGATCAAGACTAATAAGAAAGGCTGCGTTTGAAAGTACTCAAATTATAAAGATTTGATCAAAAAGAAATGTAAACAAAGTCTCATCTTTTAGTGGAAGCCATGAGTGCCCCCAGTGGAGTGCTACAGTCATAAAAGTTGTAATGGGAAATATATGGAGAGCTAAAAAGGTGAAGGCACAGAGCAGTTAGAGTATAAAGAAAGCAAACTAGATCAAGGAGTAACCACAAATTTGGGGTGGTGACTTTTACACTTCAAATACTTCATTCTACCATTGTCACGCCTCTTCCCACTATATTATTACCCTCTCTTTATTTTCTTTTTCCTATGAGCAATTATATATTTATATATGCATGTATTCAAATTGCATATGTACCTACATTGTTTTCTACAATCATTGCCGTGTTAAACCAAGTAATAAAATATGCTCTTTGTACTACACAAGAGTGTAAATTTGTACGTGCCTGTCCTTTAAATTACACAAAAATATGGGTAGTACTATTATGAGGTCTCTTGAAAAGAGTCTTCATTAAAAATTGAATTACTTAATTTCAGCTTCCGTTATTTAATTTAAAGGGGTTGTTACTTAATTCTAGTTCTAAAAGTTACTTAATTTTGGATGTCGTTATTTAATTTAGTCACCGATTACTTAATTTTATGATAAATTAAATAATTATGACTGTTACTTAATTATTGTTGAAATTATTTAATTTAATTATCAATTACTTAATTTATTAAAAGAGTCCTCATTGAGGATCCTTTTTAGGAGTTCTCATTGTAGTAACACCCAAAAAATATACACGCTCTTTGTATTACACAAAAATTGCATTTTTAATTTTTATTATTGGTGTTTATTTGATAAATGTGCTCATAATATATTAACTATTTATATATATAAAAACATTTGGAGGTGAGTACTCTATATCACTAGACTACTAAAATACTTTTCCCTGATTAGAAAGATGTATATGTATGGAACATTGACTACTTTTTCACATCGGGCACTAGCAACTACTGCAGGGCAAAAGAACTTATGATTATATGGGGTCTGGGATAGAGGCGTATGCTTTGGCTTTCATAGAAATCTACATGACTACATACACTTGCCATTCCAAAATGTTCCATGACTCTTAAAGAGCTTCCATGTTTGGCTGCAAAAATTTAGCTTTTAGTTTACTCCTACTCTTCTGTAGCTTCAAACTAAAAATGACACTTTTAGCGACTCTTTTTTGACAATTTCTACTTTCCACAGACGATTAAATTATACTGCAATCATAAATAATAATATTAGAGCTTGCTAAACGGCCCTAGCTTGAATTTGATTTATTTATCCTAAGTAAGTAAGAGCTACTTCTACAAAAGCCCACTTTTTAAATGTTGCCTTCAACTTTTGATTTGTTGAACTTTCTATCATTTTTTTCCAACAGTTTTCTAAGATTTTAAAAGATTCAACGATCTTGATTAAACAATACTTGTATATTTTCAATATTAGTCAATACTGTTTTTTTTAAATGAAAATGTTCCAACAAACTTCTTCTCCAATTATCCTGATGATCACAATTATTATATTTGAATCACAAAGCAATTAGTTTTGATCTCTTACACTGAAATATAAATTTGTCTAAATAACTCACAACCACAATTTAAGGAAGAAGGATCGTTAAAATAGAGATAAAGTTCGTAAAATCGAGTCCACCTAGATACTCGCAAGTATTCTTCCATTAGTAGCAAGCTCTTAGCAAAGTTTACTCAGAAATTGCTTTATTTAAAGAACGATACATTTGCATGGAACTTTAGGAAATCCAAATAATCCCAATTAGTTATCTGATTTTCTTTCCCTAATAATTGTGATCATATGCATATATTTGAAGGACCAGCTGTTAATATATATTAATTATATATTTAATAGACAAGTACGCATGCATGAGATTAGAGAATTTAAGTTTCATGTTACAGTGACATTCTTGGTCATTATGAGCAAAAAATCTGATCAAAATGGTCCAAAGAAGTTTTTGATTCCAGATAGATGATTAGATTCATATAACTTGTCCTACGCTGCAGGAAGAATCAGGGACGTCTTACATTCCAACCTACTCAATATAGCCATACATAGGTAAGGACCAATTCATTATTTTTGACCTTCCCTAATTAAATTATTTTGTTGCCAAGGAATTGCATGCAACTACAAACTAAGCAGTATAAATGATTGTTTCATTTTGTAATTAATTTTTATGAATGATTTTTGCTTTTGTTCAAATGATTGTTACTTGTATATTCAAAATTTTGTTAAAAAAATCAAAATGGTTCAATCACTAAACCAAATAGAGAGAGAATTCAACATTTATGTAAAATCCTGATACTTAAAAGTCGCCTTTAAGAAATTTAATATGGACATTAACATTATGGAAGCCATGCTAACATCTGATAATTTAAAACTCGTAGCCATGATTGAATCACTAAACCAAATAGAGAGATTCATAGTTTTTCTTGATTATACCTAGTTAAGTACCGAACTCTCAAATAAAATATACCCACTTCCTCAAATCTCATAGCCCTTCATGATTACTTTAGGAAATGCAACAAACAATCCACAAAAGTGGTGCAATGAAAGAACAAGAATTTGAAGATCACACATGCTGTTATGGAGGAACATGGAAATGACCTGAAATCAGCTTTTGAATCAAGCTTTCTTGATTATGACTTATGAAACTTAGAAAATAAACTGGCTAAGGCGCATACAAAAATTTGTCTTTAACTTTGTTGCACGATGGCATTGAACTCTGTGTGTGTGTGTTTTTAGGCTTTGGGTTTGATTTTCGATTTGAGTTTTGATTGTTTTGAGCACTCAAGAGCTCAAGTGGGATAAAAGCCTGCAAAATTGGGAGAGTACAAGCATGAGCATCATGCGCACCATTGTTGTGACACCTCTTATATTATATACCTAGTATTGTTTCCATTGTAACTGCTTCCATTTGTTTGATTTAACGTCCATGTATAGAATATATATTAATTTTATATAAATATTATTAAAAAAAACTAATGATCCACTTACCATCAAATAACACTTAAATGATCTTTCCGGTGGTTTAAATTATTTTCAGTAGTTGATTAAACAAACAATAATCTATCAATGGGCTTGTAGTTTATTAGTATTGGTGTCATTTTCAATGTTAAAGAGTCGAAAATTCAATTTTTAATAAAAATAAATAAAAGGAACCTAAAGGAAGCAATATTAACCTATCACAAACAAACTTTATCCATGACTTCTTTTATCATTTAAATTATTTTATTATATATTTAAAATTTGTAAAATAAACTGATTTTTAAATTATTATTGCACAAAAAAGTAAGTCTTTTGTATTTTAAAGAAAAAAAATTAATTAATTGTTTTAATGGACATGAAGTCTACCCAGTAAATGAAATGAAATTTCCAAATTCGATTTGTAAACACCAATAACAAGAACCAATATAACAAATATAGTAAGCTTATAGTAACATAGGAAAAATATATACATATTAGGATATTAAGTTTATAACCTTAATCATTATCTTTTTTTTTTCTCATTGATGTGTTCCAGTTCCATGTATACACTAAGGCTTTGGGTAATTTTTTTTTAATCAAAAAGAGATCTGCGTTATATTAAATCATCAACCAAAACGGTTTGAATACATTGAGGAGGGGAGAGTCCCCAAATATGGAAATTTGACATAGAATAGGCCGTTCTAGCAAAATGGTGCGCCACCATATTCGCATATCTCTTTGCATGTACAACTTGCACATTAGGGAGAGTTGTTAAGATAAACTTACAAATCAGAAATCAGCATAACAAAACAAGAATCATCAATCTCTGCCGAATATATAGCTTGGACTACCAGCAAACAGTCCGTTTTTGGATTTTAGGATTTCGGTTTGGGTAGGTAAGTGATATGGCAAGTAAATGTGGAGTAGCGAAAATTAGAAACCACTAATTAATCATGGATAACCAAAAATTAGAAACCCAAAACGAAAAATATAAGGATGCTTGAATATGGTAGCTAGGGCAAGGAAGGAAAGGAGGGTAGCAGTAAGGAACAGAGTGAACGTCATGACAGCGTGGGATTGATTTCATTATAAAACCCCACAAAAAGAGGGAGTTGTGACGTGGGCAATGTTAGTGCGAGTGCAGCTATCATCAAATGTTTGAATTCCCCATTTCTTTTTTTTAAATCATTTATACCACAAAAAAAAAAGAAATTATAAAAAAAAAAACAGATAGAGACTATATAGACTATGGTCTTTGGGGACCAAAGCAGACATGCGTATGACCACATAAGTGTTTTTTTAAACCAAAAAAAAAACTAAAAGTTAAAAGCCAGTCTATGTAGCTTTTATGCCTTAATAAACAGTGTAAATTTAATTGCAATATACATATAGAAAGAGAATTAGTGTGCCAATGCATATGGCCCTTAATCCTAATTAGCGGTAATTAAAAGAGTGTCTCGTAATTTAGAAGTAGAAAATTGAGATATTGAAATCAAATCAAATAATCAAACGCACTAGATGGGAAATCAGTTCGATTTTGGACTGATGTTTGGATTGGTGACAAATCGCTTGTGGAAGTGTCACTAAGGGAGATTAGTGCCGATGAGTTGCATTTCTCTGTTTTTGAGTATACGGACGGGAAAGGTAAGTGGAATATTCAAAAATTTAGACATTTATTGTCTAATGATGTGTTTTCTTTGGTTGTAGGTATTAAAGCACCTGAGAGTAACACTGAAAAGGACCAAGTATACTGGGGTTTGACTAATTCAGGAGAATTCACTGTTAAATCAGCTTATCAGCTTCAATGCGAGCATAATTGGGGTGCCAAAGACACGCAATGGCAAATCCTTTGGAAGTTGCCTACAACCAGTTTTCTTTGGCTTGTATTAAAGAAAACTATTATGACCAACGGGCAGAGGGTCAGGAGACATGTAGCTATCGACCCAAATTGTGAAGTTTGCCCTGATGTGGAAGAAGACTGGTTGCACGTCCTGAGAGATTGTGTGGATGCAAAGTGTGTATGGGCTGAGGGGTTACCTGACAACATGAAGCAGATGTTCTTTACAGTGAATCCCGACCAATGGGTAGTTGATAACTTAAAGAACGAGAGTACGTATAACAACGAAGTGCCTTGGAATGTTGTTTCTAGTGTGGGATGCTGGTTATTATGGAAATGGAGGAATGAAAGAGTCTTCCAGCAAAAAAATCATCAAAGGAAAGCTTCTCAGGTATTTACTCTGGCTGCTGTATATTTTCGTATTATTAATGTTTTGCAGACAAAAGTTAACAATTGCAACAGAAAGCACATTGAAGTTGGTTGGAAACCACCTGAGGTGAATTATGTGAAACTCAATTCCGATGGAGCAGTAATTGGTGGGTCTGATATAGCAACTGTTGGGGGAGTTATCAGAAATGATAAAGGGAGTTGGCTCAGAGGATATGCAACAAATATAGGTAGATGTTCTGTGATTGGAGCTGAGTTATTGGGGATTTACCTTGGCCTTAAAATGTGTTGGGAGAACGGATGGAAGATGGTCAGGGTGGAGACGGATAGCTTAGTTGCTGTCCATATGCTAAAACAAGAGGTGCCCATTCCGAATCAATATAGTTCTCTTATTAGAGCTATACAAAATCTGATTGGAAAAACCTGGAATGTATCGATAAACCATGTCTTCAGGGAGTGTAACACGGTGGCGGATTGGCTTTCTACTTATGCTTACTCTCCCCCCCCTTAGTACTCGGATTATAGAGGATGCCCCGTCAGATGTTCAACAGCTACGAAAGAGAGATGTTGTTGGTTTTTGCTACACCAGGTATGGTAGTATTTTGCCTAGGCCTTAGATATGTTGGTGCTTTGGTTGTCTATGTTATGTTTTCTTCGTTCTATTTTGAATCTTGTCGTTTTGGTTAGCTGAGTTTTTAGCTCCAGTTGTTCCTTGTAACTACGATTTTTCTCCGCTATAAGTGAGAACATTAAAATTTAGGAGGTGACGTCCTCTTTTTTTAAAAATAATCAAACGCGCGAAAGGCAAACCTTACATGAATTTCTATTGAATTGAAGCATTCGATCTGCGAAACAAATCAATTATCATCGAAGAACTACAAAAAATTGCTCGAGTTGTGACTTTGTGCATAAATATAGGATTTTCTTTTTTCCAATACAAAAGACTTTATCAAGAAAACACAGAAATTAAACTTTTAGACCAAGCTTAAGACAAAATAAAGAGGGTCCAAATGATGTTTGTCTCGATCAAATTCTCAAACAATTATATCATCGAAAAGGGAAACAAAAAGGGCAAGTAGATAAAATGATTTATGTTCCTATATACCTTTTGTTAACCAAAACTACAAACAAGAGCTGTGGAATTGCTAAAACCATGCCGATCCCAGCAAAGGATTTTTAATCTGGTTTGACTCAATTTACCACGAAACACATTGATGGTTCAAAAAGGGGAGATTAAAACGCTGGTTGTGGCTAACATTTTAGGGCCAACAAGCAGCATTGTGCGTGGCAGCGGAAAATTACAGCAGCTCGTGGCTTAGAATAAAGCAAAAACAGTGATTAGAAGCTCTAGATTGGCGTGCCACTTCTCAAAAGTGATTAGAAACATCCATTATTCCATAGCGTTGCTTTTCCCCATTGAAACTCATAATACGGACAAATGTGTTATAGTATATATGCTATGACTGCCAAAGAAAATTATGAAAACACTACCAATTATTTCAAGTTGTTTTTTTTACAGCGATTATTTCGAGTTGTTATCTAATAGGATATAGTTCAAATCATATTGAATACTTTCATGGTTAAAATGTGATATATTCTATATTTCATATTATTTAAGAGTCGAGATTCTTTTAATTAAGGATAAATTAAATTGTAAAGAACAACAATATATTTAGAACGGACAATATTTGAGTTGAATAGACTAATGATACAAACCCTATTGCTGCCTATTATTAAGTATCCACAACAAGTTGTTTGTGTAAAGTTATAAGTTTAAATTCTGAGAAATATATGTATATATATATTTTTAAAATGACATTTGTGCTCTATCAAAATGGCTAAAAAATATTCAAACACATCATATAAAGATAATTAAAAAATGAACATATTGGAATTTAAAAAATCAAGTTGTACTCTAGTGTATTAATATTATTAATTAATTGTCTCCGTATTTTGTAGAAACAATAAATTATAAATTAAAGAATTCTTTATGGAACATATAAAGAAACGATATTTTGGATAATGGAATGTGATGATATGACTCACTCACTTGAGCCATCCATATAAACCCTTCAAATTACTTTTCACCAAACTCAGCAAAATCTAAATGTAACCAACTAATAACAATAATAATGATCCCAAAAATCCAAGAAGCTCATCACTTTTAATGGACTTTTAAGCAAACAAGACTTCAGCAAATCGTCATGCTTTCACTAAAAGCCCTCAAATATACTTGTTAGATACGATCATTAATTCATTATATATATAGTAATTTGTTTGTACAATGACTTGCAACACTTCTACCTGATCTTATCAGAGATATATACCCACCATAAGATCCAAAAAAGCAACGTACATATATTATACTCGAAAAGCCAAACAAAAAAAAATGAAACCAACTTTCTAATGCCTTAATTGAGGAGGACCCTCCACAACTTCCATTAACATTGATGTATCAAAAAAAAAAAGGAGAAAAAACACAGGTGCCCAAATATTCTCCTATACCTTACCTACCAACCAAAACTAAAAAGTCTAAAATTCAAAAAGAACAGTATTAGGGCCATGAATACTACATGCAACTGAACCCAATAAAAAAAAATAAAGAAAAATTGTTGTATGTGAAGAAAGAGATAGAGAGAGAGGAGTATGTCCCAAGACACAATCATTACATGGTCTTGGGGAAGCAGAAAAGGATAGCGTGGAATTAGCCAAGAGTCTGGAACAACGTGGGAGGTGGCTTCACTCAGAGATTAGCGATAATCTGCACTAGATTAATTATGTTAATTGGCCCTTAAAATTTAAAAATTAAATTAAATGTATAATCAAATTAATTAGTTTGAGTTTAGGCTTTTTTTTTTTTATGATGATGATGATACTATGAGCTCTTTTTGGGTCTCTGGTCGGTCGACAATCTGTGTGTTGTGTGTTCACTGTGTTTGTTTTTGTGTTTCCCAAACCCCACTAACTCCCTCTCCCTTCAGCTTCACACACATAGGGTAATTATACAGTTTCAACCATTCGCAAAGCAACAAATAATAAAACTTCTGCTAAATCACTCGTATTTATAAGATATCTTCTTATAATCGTATTTAATTTTTAAATATTCAAATATTTTTTAATAGTTATTCTCATAAGGTTTGAACTGAAGATATGACATACAAATTATTCCTTAATTACCAACTGGATCACTCCTCATGGATATTCAGACATTTTTACAGGCAACAAAAAAATTTAATACTCAATACTCAAATATAAGATCTCTTGATAAAGGGAAAAAAACAAGCCTATTTCACTCCGCTAAAGTTTTCAACAATAAAAAAAATTCATGATACTGAAATTGTCTCCTATGTTAAAGGAATTGTCAAGTAAACAAAGTATTATTTTCAAAGTATCCACACATTGCTCTGTATAAAATAAAGAAAAAGATACACAGTCCCAGCCGTCCATCGGCGATAGTCTACAGTGATTTATGGAAATAGAGAATGCCGTAAGAAGAAAGGAAAGGAAGGGACTAGTAGTACTTACACAAGTCTATATATTTAGAGTGGTGTGAGATACAGAAAATTGGCTCAGATCGTCATCATCATCACCAGAGTCTGTTGCGACTCATGACACAGTTAGAATACAATAGAGAAATAAAAAAACGAAAAAAAGGGAAGCCAAAAAGATACCAACAAAAATTGAAAAAGGCAACAACAACGAAGGATATAAAGGGTAGCCCCATTGCCTTCCTTCTCTTCCACATAGGCTGCTGTGTTGTGAGTCAAAAAAAAAAAGAGATAGACAAGTTGAAGTGAAAGAGATGTGTCTTAGTAGGAGATTCATTATATGTTAGAGAATAGGTCTAAACTTTCTTCTTTGTTTGGCTTTTCGATTTTACCACCACCATGACCATCAACTAAGAGATAGAGCTTAGAGCACTAAAATAAATTTCTCCTTACCAATTTTATTGTCACATCAACGAAGCCAAATCTCAAATAGAATTGAATTCTTCCCAAAAGAAATTGTCTTTTTGTTGTCTTGTTTTGGAATTTAAGGAAGAGTTATGTGTGGGCTTAAAGAGGAAGATCAAGGTGAGTGTTCTCAAACCATCCATAACCTCTACCAAGAACAACTTCTTCTCCAACAACAACACCAAGAAACAAGTGATATCTATGGAGGATTTCGAGGTGGGTCGTCAGTATTCCCTGAAGTCTCACAAATTCTACTGCCATGGTCACTCCCTCCAATCAACCACAACTTCAACCCAACCCACTACCACTTTGGCCCGAACCCGATTCGTGACCACGACCCTTTTCTGATCCCACCTCCTCCTCAAACCTCTTATGGAGGTTTGTTCAATAGGAGAGGTCCTGCCCTACAATTCGCATATGATCATCATCATCATGGTCCATCTAGTGATCATCATCTTAGGATCATATCTGACACACTTGGACCGGTGGTCCAACCGGGTTCAACCCCTTTTGGGTTGCAGGCTGAGTTGGGGAAGATGACTGCACAGGAAATAATGGATG
>CAODLS013663364.1:0-19101 GCA_948243855.1 Flueggea neowawraea
AGAGATATGAGCTAAGCTACCCACCGACTTTCTACTAAGAGCATCGACAACAATATTAGCCTTGCCAGGATGATAGATATGATGCAATCATAATCCTTCAGCAACTCTAGTCAACGTCTCTACCTCAGATTTAGGTCTTACTGTCTGAAGATATACTTCAGACTCTTATAATCTGTGAAGATCTCAAAAGTCTCTCCGTACAGATAATGCCTCCATATCTTGAGTGCAAACACCACTGCTGCTAACTCCAGATCATGCGTCGGATAGTTCTTTTCGTGCCTTTTAAGTTGTCTCGATGCATAGGCGATCACTTTGCCATGTTGCATCAATACACAACCTGGCCAACTCTCGATGCATCGTAATACACCGCAAAGCCTCTAAAACCTGATTGTAACACCAACACTGGCGCACTAGTAAAACACTTCTTTAGCTTCTGGAAACTATCCTCACACCTATCAGACCAGACAAATTTAACTCCCTTTTACGTCAATTGAGTCATAGGAGTTGCAATCCTCGAGAAATCTTGGATAAACCTCTTGTAGTACTCGGCTAAGCCAAGGAAACTCCGAATCTCCGTAGAGTCTTATGCCTCTCCCAATAAAGTACGATCTCCACTTTCTTGGGATCCACCAAAATACCCTCACTCGACACCATGTCTCCGAGAAACGCTACCTACTCGAGCCAAAACTCACACTTCGAGAACTTAGCATAGAGCTGGTGTTCTCGCAAAGTCTGCAACACTGACCTCAAATGGTCCTCTTGCTCCTCCCTACTCCTCGAGTAGATCAGTATGTCATCGATGAAGACAATGACAAAACGATCTAGGTACAGTCTGAACACCCTATTAATCAAGTTCATAAATGTTGTAAGGGCATTCGTCAGACCGAATGACATCACTAGAAACTCATAGTGGCCATATCTAGTGCGAAACGCCATCTTAGGAATGTCCTCACCTCGAATCCTCAACTGATGATATTCCGACCTCAAGTCGATCTTAAAAAACCACTGCGCACCCTGCAACTGGTCAAATAGAGCATCTATCCTCGGAAGTGGATATCGGTTCCTCACTGTCATCTTATTCAACTAATGGTAGTTAATGCACATGCGAAGACTCCCATCATTCTTCTTTACAAATAAGATCGGCGCACCCCAATGTGAAACGTTCGGTCGAACAAACCCCTTGTCCAACAACTCTCTCAACTGAGTATCCAACTCCTTCAGCTCTGCTGGTGCCATCCGATACGGTGGGATCGAAACCGGATCGGTACCAGGCTGCACCTCTATGGCAAACTTAATCTCCCGCTCAGGTGGTAATCTCGATAACTCATCCGGAAACACATTAGGAAACTCCTAAACCACCGGTGCATCTCCCACTCTCAACTCTGACTCCTCAAGTTCAGTGAGCACAAAAGCCAAATATACCTCACATCCTCGACGAATCATCCTTTCAACTCTTACGGCTGGCACATAACTCCGTACCACACTGTCTCGCTCACCCTAGTAACAAAACTCAGCCTGACCAGGTAGTCAAAAACACACTCTCTTGGCAAAGCAGTCCAACGTAGCATACCAGTCAGAGAGCCAATACATACCCAAGATGGCATCAAACTCCCCTACATCCAATAGGATGAGGTCAGTTACCAAATCATTCTCACCAAAAGAGATCACACACTCCCGGACCCCAGAATCCGTCATCATCTTACTACCCAAAGGTGATGATACCTCTAACAACTTGTCCAATGGGCGCAACACTAACCCAACAAGCTCAACAAAATAGGGAGTAATGAATGAATGAGATGCACCCATGTCAAACAATACATATGCTGAAGTACCAGAAATAAAGAGCGCCAGTAACTACAGCATTGGAGGTATGCACCTCTTGACGGGTAAGATGATAAATTCTGTCATATCCTCATGCAGGAGCACTACTCTGAGCTTCCTGACAACGCCACTGCTCTGGCCAGTCTGAAAACGACTCCTAAAACCTCTACCGGCTCCCCTACCAACATTGGTACTAACTGTACCTGAACCTCCTACTGTAGACTGACCAGCCTGTGTCACTGCACCAAGCTTCACCGGACACTCTGCTATCTTATGCCCGATTGTCTACAGTAAAAATAGTTTGTTGTAGCCATGTTGCATACCCCAGGATGCCTATTCTTGCAGATCACACACTGCGGAATTAAGATCCCTGAGCTCTGTCCTCCGCTTTGCCCAGCTAGCTGCGCCACGCTGAGGCTCTGAGAACTTTGACTAGACCCCTGCCCTCCAAATGAATGTAGGTGCCTTTGGCCCGATTGAGCTCCCTTACTCCGGCCTTGTTGGCCTCCAAAAATACCCCCGGTATTTGCCCTTTTGGGCTCTGTCGAGTGTCTCTTATCTATATACTTCATCCCCCTAGAAACCTCTGCAATCTGCCAGATGGTATATAGCTCTCTGGTCGCCACTATCATGCCAATAGTGGGACGCAACCCCTCTAGAAACTTCCTAGCCAAGACCTCCTCTCCCTGACACGCTGGAGGTGTGTATCTACTCAAGTCATTGAACTTTTCCTCATACTCCGTCATAGACATACCATCTCCCTGACGGAAATCACTGAACTCATTTGCCTTCCTATCCCGAATACTACGAGAATGGACAGATAAAATGAGCTCCTCCTTGCATTGATCCCAACTAAATCCCTCTCGAGCCTCAAGGCTCTTCCACCATCTCGCTGCCCGATCAATCAGAAGAAATGCAGCGAGTCTGACCTGGCTAGCATCATCAGTGATGCGTCTAGCCTCAAAACAATGCTCCACCTCAAGGAAGAAGTCATACAGATCCTCTCCCATCCCACCTAAAAATCTAGGTGGCTTTGAGCTTCAGAATCTATCCAACAGATCCTACTATCTGTCCCGTGGTGCAACCACCAGACCATCTACTGGAACCTCCTCCTACTGAGGCTGCTGAACAGATGACACCTCTTGCTAAACTCGTTCTGCTCCTACTGGCAGAACTGGCTGCCCTCCAATCGCCTGACCTGGCTGAGCACTATTCAGACGGTCCAGAACTCGAGTCATCTGCTGAACCATCTCCAACTGAGCGGTAATAAGCTGCTGAAAATGGAGCTGCTGCTGAGTTTATGGCGCTGCAACCTCTGGCGTACTATGTGAACCCTGCGGATCTACTGCTGAATGAGCGGCGGCCTCATCAGGCACTCGCCTAGGTCGACCACGACCACGATCACGTCCACGACAATCCATCGTTACAGATAACAGATAGACAGATACGTATGCAGATGTCAGAATGCAATAATTGTCACAGTACCATACCAGAGAACAATTGATATACAGAGGCAAATCAACTGACTCGATCAAAGATACCTATGTTCCATACCGACCTAGACAATACATAACCTAACACTCTGATACCACCTTTGGTATCAGAATACACAACTGCCAAAGGAATTACGATAACCTGGATCTGATACCATATTTGCCACGACCTGCGTCGGGCTGGTGACCGGCGTAAAAGGTGAACTGTCTGTGGAAGCCCAACTCATCTTGCACAAGCCTCAGAGATACATATATTCTACCCAAACATTCATTTATCAAAACATTTATTTAATAAAATACAATATACGAAAAATAGTATGAATATAATACTATCGAAATAAATATAAAACCGTCATAATATATTCAAAATTCAAAATACAAAAAATATAGCCCAGTATCCCCACAGAAACTGTCACGACCCATTTTCGGGACCATGATCGGCGTACGAGGTGAACCATCTATGGGAGCCCGACCCATCCTGCATAAGCCTCCATAGTACAGAACTTTTACCCATATGTCATATTTTAAAGAAATATGAAAAACAAATAAAAGTATAATCTTTGTTTATTAAAAACAAAACATATATCATATTAAGTGCGGAAATTATTTCAAATTAACGCATTTGAAATGTCAGAAACAATAATAGAAACATAAACACATCACACATGAACCGATGTGGAGCATCTAACAATTCATACAAATGGACCCAGTCAAAAGGGCACTGACCGCAACATCAGAATCCCTTACTGTGCATCAAAAGCCAATGAACATAATTCCCAAAGTCACCTGCAATATGATAATAACGGGGACAAAACAACAAAGAAAAAGGGTCAAATCCTGTGAGTGAGGGACCACACTCCAGATTGCCTCATACGTGTCTCACAAAGACTGGTTTGAAAACCATTTGAAAGCTAACACATGCGGTATACGACAGGTATACATACGTATACACTATATACATAGTATGGTTTATACGAAAACATTTTGAAATCGTTTGCAACCAAAGCAAACAACATGCACGAAATCCTTCTGGAACTAAACCAGAATCTTTCAAGAATCTTTCCAAACCTTATTAAAGTTGTCATGCTTTCAAAACCAAAGCAAAGCCGTTCAAAAAATGTTTTATCTTATCGGAGCTTTCAAAATAAAACCTTTTTAGGTTGTACTAAGTATTTCAGAAATCCAAAACCCTTTTACCGAAAACTCTTATCAGAGTTCAAAACTTCGTCACGTAGGCATTATTTTCTAGAATATTTTCAAAATAACTAAAGCTCAAATATTTTAAAACCCAAATAAGAGTCTTTCGAAAACCTTTTGCTTTAACAAAGGTTTCAAACAAAACATCTTAAAATGCTTCAAAACTTCCGAAAACCCTTTCTTTTAAAGTTGTTACCAAACCGTTTCAAAAACAGAACTCAAAACCTTTATAGTTTTTTTTTTCAAAACCTCATAATCAAAACTTTGCCTTGTAGGCATCATAATACTAATAATATTATCTTCAAAATCATATCTTATCGGTGTGGGATTGACCTATACTCAACCTGCATATGTGGATTCGCCTAGACTCAAGGACTTCATCTCAACTCCTGAGGTTTGCCCCACCATGTTGAAGTTTGCCCCACCACCGTTAAAAATCAAAAACGTATTTCATAAATACCGCAATCAAAACATATATCACGGATATGGACCATAAACATAGTGTGGTGAGATCCGGGTCACTCCACCACCGTATAATGATTGTGGACTCTACCACTAATCCATAATCAATGATGTGTCTGATCAAGACAACATGGCTATCGTCTGCCCCGATAGCTAGGCCATAACATGCATTGGTATACCAAAGCTACGTACCCCATAGCATAGGTGTCCCGTCTCCAAAACATTATATAGTATATCTAAATCCAAAACATTACGGTCATGTGATCGAGCATATTAAAACAAACCAGATAAATATGATATAGCGTATATGTATCATCTTCCAAATCAATTCAATAATCCAAACATATATATAGATATATATTTTCAGAAACATAATCTTTCTTTAGAAAAGATATTCAAAAATCCAAACAAATACTGTTTATCGAAAAACGTCACATTTCCCAAATCGAGTTCATAGAACAAAGTGTATAGATCAGAAACCAAAACAGAGAGAGATGATATATACATACGTATAAAACAAATTAATACGGTGACTATGGTAATGCAAAACACATATGGAGTGCAAATGCAGAATCAAACGCCATCGGCATCAGAAATCCTGTTTCGATCGAAGATCTATCACTCAAGGCCCAAAAATCAAAATTAGTGTAAAATTATGAATTAGTCCCCGATTTTCATAAAATTACACTTTAGTTCCTAAACCCTCGAAACTTAATAATTAATTTTCAAAAATTTTAGAAATTAATAATTAACTGAAAAATTTTAGAATTTATAATTAAATCCTCCAAATAACTCAATTTACAAATAAAATCTCAAATTTATCAAAATTGCAAAATTACCCAATATTTTTAAAATTTACAAATCTATACCATATTTTCTAGAATTACAAATCTGACCCTTATGCCAAATATCAGACCCAATCCTCCATTTTTTCTAGAAAAATTAAAGTTTACAACTTAGTCCTCGCGACAAAAATTATTCTAAAAATACCCCAAATCCCGAACCAAGCGAAACCTAATATATTTCAGTTTTATTATTGTTAAAAGTGAGAAATAATTTAATTGTGTTTGTTTAAATTGTTGTTACTGATTGGTTGAAAAAATTATATTAAGTTTGTGTAGAGATGGATACAATTGGGACTCGTGGATACATTCGTATATATTTTGGATACATTTAGAAAAAAAAACTTATATAAAAATTAAAATTTGGATGCATTTTTTGAGACTTACGGATACTTTTGGATATATTTGGAGACTAAAAAATTATATAAAAATTAAAATTTACATATAGTTGGATACTATAAAAAATTGAGATTTAAATACATTTTGGAGAATATAAAAAAATGTAAAATTATATATTAAAATTTGTAATTTGGAGACATTTAATTTAAAGATATATTATATCAAAAATTTAATAAATCAAATTTTATATATAAAAATTGTGATTTGGATACAAATGGATACCACGGGATACATTCTGAAAGTCAAAATTTTTCCCCTTTGGAATTTATCTTTTTTGCAAAAAAATCAATTTCTTGCAAAATATCCCAATTTTTTGCAAAAATATCTCAAATTATCTGTCAATTAAAAATCGGGTATTCTTGCAAGATGTTGAAAAAGTGTTTCTATTTGTCAAAATGGGTTTGGTGCATGACAAAAACCCAATTCTAAATTTTAATTTCGTATAGTTGTTAAATTTTCCCTAGCTTAGACCTAATACATGTAAAAGAGCTAATCTTTTTGAAGATCATTTTCTGAAGTGTATAAAGCATACGAGGAACAATAATAGATAAGACAACCTTGAAAACACACTTTAAGGAGATCAGGATATATCCCTAAAGAATAAAAGATATCCTAAAAAATCAAGAGTTATTGTTCAATATTCTCCCTCATCTTCTTAACTCTTCTATAAATAGGAGGTCCATTCTCATTCAAAGCTTCCTTTCATTTACACTCAAAAAGTGTTGCCCTGTTGAGATACTAACTTTGGTGTTGGAGTGCTTTTAGGGGATAAGTTTCGACCTATGACTTTGTTGTGTTTGGAAAAATTTGTTGGAATTTGACGACTTCACCGGAGTCGACATTGGTAATGATGCGAGGAAAAAATAATTGGCGTCGTCAGTCAGAAAGCAAGCAAACAAGGCATGTTCTCCAACCAATGAGCTGTTCTTTAAGACTCTCATCATCAACACTAGTTTATCGGTGGACAACTCTTCTTCTTTACCACCAAAGATTTGAGATCTTCATTGATGTCAGCCCTATATTAGTAAATTCTTGAACCACCTCGATTGCACACTTTTGTTCTTTGTCAACAATATCTTTGCGGAGGTTTGCTTAAGGACATCAACAATATGGTGCAGTCAAGATCGCAAATGGTTGGTTTCCATGAAGAGGAATTCTAGGATGTGGACAGTCGCCTAAACCCCCAACGGAATATTCAAGGAGCAAGTGCCTCAAGAACTGCAGTTTCCACCATCTCACTCAATGGCTTTGCAACACTGAGGCATGAAAATGAAGAGAACAGGAAGACGTTATGGGAGTTGATAGGAATCCTCAAGGAGATAATCCAAAGGATGATCTCGTAGACTTGGGTTTAATAGGAGTGATTCCTTCTTAGTTGATCCAAGTTTCTTGTGCCTTGATTTCATCTAAATTGGAAATTTTAGTTTCCTTGAAATTCACAATTCTACAATCTGCTGATGTCATGATATCTTTGTAAAAATATTTAGATAAGAATTAATGTGGGTTGCTCTGGTCATGTGAGTTCATCTTCATCTGGGATGCAACTCTAACTTGGCACATATGTGAATCTCCCCTTTGTGTTTTCACCACTTCACTTCCAATAGCACCAAGAAAACTCTAAGATGACTGAGCATATAACCTTCTGTCACATGAGTTTGGCCTCGTTATCTTCTATCATTAAGCATTTTGACGCTTTCTTCCACCTTTAAGGGAATATCCAACTTAACTTTTAATTCCATATTATTCCAAAGTTTTGCTCAAAAATCTAACTTTGCGTAGGACTTTGTGTAAACCACCTTTCGTTCAATATTCTCCTCCTTTTCGTGATGGCAAACATAGAATAATCTTAGAATTACATTATAAGCTCCCCTAAGTGTATTACCTAAAAATTGAATTTGATCAAGTCATCATATTTGAAACTCATAGGATATATGGATTGTGATTAGGCTTGATCACAAGATGTTATGAAAAGAGCCTCTAAGTTATTGCTTCACACTTTGTTTAGATATTTTTTTACGTTTGAGTTTGAAGAAGTAAAAAAATTTGCTCAATCAACTATCGAAGTTGATTATATTGCAGCAAGTGTTATAGAAATTATCAAGCACTATGGCCAAGCAAATTGCTTGGTGACTTAAAACTTGAAAATTAGAGGATGAATTTCTTTTGAGGGGGGAACTATGTAACATCTTGCTCGTTTTCGATCAATATTTTGTAGTTATCCATTCGATTTCGATTTCAATTTTAACCATTCAATTTCAATCCAATCAATTGGTGTTAAGATGTTAATCACGTGTTTAATGATGCCTAATAATGTTAATTTTATAAGGTTAGATGTCGTTGAGCTCCAGGAACGTTTCGAGACGTGTATGGATGCGAAAGGGGTCAAATATGCAAGTTGGGGGTCGATAACGTACGTTAGAGTCAATATTAACGTACATAATCTGGGAACTATGATTAACGTGCGTTAACATGAAATTAACGTACATTAAGCATGGCTAACATAGGTTAGCTTTATGCTAATGTACGTTAATCTTTGATTTTGCAGAATCAAAGCTTCTGGACGCGATTTTTGACCCGATAATGTATGTGTAACCCTTGTTAACATACGTAAACCTTAGATTAACATACATAAGGTCCCTCTAGATAGGCTTTAAAGCGTTGAAAATCTGACCCTTTCGTCATTTCTTACGTCTCTCGTCTCTCTCACTTAAATCTCTCTCAAATGCTCCCATATTGTTCATCCAACGTTCCTAATCCATTTTTTAGGTAAGAATCACTTCTTTTCTTTCGATTAAATTCTGTTTTATGCATTTAATTCATGTATCAAATTTTGAACGAATTGAATTTGGGTTTCAATTTTTGGATGATTCTTGAGGATATAATGCTTGAGGTTGCTAGAATAGGTTATATAGGACTTAGAATGACACGAAACAAGCCTTGAATCAATGGATTTCATAAGTTTTAGTTAGGTTTATGGTTTAGTCCAAAATAGGTGACGATTTTGGATGATTTTGTGGTTGTTTGAAGTAATTGTTGATGGATTTACGTTTCAGGGGATGATTTGAGGTAATGTGGATGGTTTGGAACATTGGGTTTCAAACGATTCAGGTTTAAGGATGTTTTGGTGTAGTTTTCTACCATAAGGACTAAAAATATAATTTTTCATGATTATGAATATTTGAGGGACTAAATTGGATATTTACCATATTTGGGGTTAAATTGCAATTTTGAGAGTTTAGGGGTTAATTTATAATTTCTGAGAGTTTGAGGGCTCAATTAGGAATTCTGACAATTTAGGGACCTAATTATAATTTTTGAAAATTTTGGGGACCATTTCATAATTTTATGGGGACTCGGGGACCAAAACACAATTTTATAAAAGTTAAAGGACCCGACTGAAATTTCGCTTAGATTTCGATTTTAGAGGTGAGAGCGATATATCTTCAACCAAAATAGGATTTTCAACGTCATCTTGGGATTTGCATATTCATTTACATTCAAATATTTTTGGTATTGCCACAGTACCAATATCCCATTCTTATTTGTTTGGTATTATTCGTATTTAAGCCTCATGTCCTCGTCAATATGACCAGCCAGACACCGATGTTGCTTGACTGGGTTTTCAGCTTCAGCTACCAAATGAGTGCGATAGTATCTTCAGACACATAGGCTATGTCTTTCAAAGTTATATATGTTTTTGTTCTGCTGAACTTAAATATGTAAATTTGAATAATTAAGGATCGAAATTTAATAAAATCTAACTATGTGTAATATGGAATAAATGGAATAAATGTATCTGAATAAATATTAGTATCAGTATTAGTGTAAGAAATCAGTATTCGTATCAGAAATAAATATTTAATTGTATGCTTGTCTGTTATTGGTATTTAGTAAACATATATATGTAAGTATTCTGAGACTTGGGACACTCAGCTATGGCGAGGCGTAGCCTATGGTATACCATTTATCAATGAAGGCCTAGTTACTAGGGGTGGTAATAACCCGTGTGCCTAGCGTAAATACACGTGATCAGCATCAAATGGTGTAGTCCACATCAGGTCAATTCAGTATCCATTTAGATATCCGCTTAGTTTAATTCCTTCTCGGTCATACGTTTAGCTATATATATTTATTTAGTTATTTAATTATTTAATATATGATATAATATTTACTTGTGTGGATATCTGCATGTGTTTGCTAAGGGTGTAAACGCTTTTGAAAATGGATTTTTAAACTATTACTATATGTAGCATTAATATGTATGTACAATATATATTGCATGTGGTAGTTTTCCAAAATATTTTTAAAACGGTCTTTGTGAGACCTACACAAGGCAATCTACAGTGTTAACCCTCACTGAGATTTCTCACCCCTCTCCCTTAATGTTTTTTAGGTACTCTCTTTTGGACATTCAGTATCATTCCAGCACCTCGATCTCAGTGCCCTTTTGTTCAGGCTTAGTCTTTTGTGTTAGAGCTCCGTACCAGGTTGCTTATGGGATTCTAGATTATTTTGTGTTTTGATTTACCTAGTTTTACTTATATGATTATTGATATTATTTTTGATATATATTTATATTTACATATTTTTCATATACTTAAACTATATTTATACTTTTATTATTTATATATTATCTAAATGGTTTAATAAATGTTTAAAATGAATAAGTAGGTAGAGTATCTTATTTTTCGAGGCTTGTGCGAGATGGGCCGGGCCTCCAGTTTTGGTTCATCTTGTACGATGGTCATGGTCCAAAAACGGGTCATGACAGTTTTAAAATGTGCAGTTATGATTTTCATTTAGTTCATCAATGTAAATTTTCAACACTGAGTAATACATATGTATTTGTAGCCCTAGTCTATATGTCATACGTTACAATGATCGTGAGTGTTAAGTATCCATGTAAATCATAGATTGAATAGGATAAAACCATAATGCACTTACTAGAACACGAAATCAAGATTTTTTATATGAATCCCAAAGTGCAATATGAAATTATTGATATGTCCAACACACCAATTGAAAGCATAATAATTGAGTGTATTTGGAATGATAGTCTTAAGGAAAATATTTACTTCCTCCTTTTCACAAAGAATGCTTTTTAAGGTTGTAGCACACATATTAAGAAAATAATTGAAGGACATTAACTATGGTACTAATATACTATATCATCTCTATTAATGACCCTTCAAAAATATAAATTATTTAATGTACAAGTTATTAATTATAAGAGTATATTCAAAAAATTATGTTCAAAACCTTCTTATTTTGTAAAATGTCACTTATGTTAACCAAAAAAAGAATTTTTCTAAAAAAGCATTCTTTGTGAAAAGAGCGGAGTAATAAGCATGGGTGGCATGAAATGATGAAGATTTGTACTCTTATCCATTTTAATCAAGTATGGTCTATAATTTCATGGAGACTAGATTGTTAGAGTACTTTAATGAGATTCTTAGAGAATCTAGAGTGAAGGACGTCATGAAAATTGTTATGTCCAATATTGTCCTATAATATTTAAGAGTGGTCGCTATTGCGGCATCCACGATGTGGTCGTTTATATATTGGAATTCTCAAGAAGTTGATGTGTTAATGTAATACCCCATATGTTCTGATCAATTCTATGTAGCATTCCGACCAAATTTTGACAAGGTCTTTGGTGGAATGTCATTCGACTTCGAATGATCTTAGTTCAATCCCTATTTGAACCTCGAATGATTTAAGTGATGTTGGGTCTTTGAAGATGTTTAAGGATGTTTAAGAGTGTATTCAGAAATAATTTGATGATTTGGAGGATTATTTGATGTTTGATGATGAATTATAGATGTAATTTTCTAGGATTAAGTGTTATAGAATCGAGAGGGAGGTCCGACACACGTTTGGAAGTGTGAAACGTCGAGTATGTGGCTGGAGTAGTGAACAACGCACGTTGTTGAGACAAGAAGGACGTACATTATCTGGACAAGGAGCATAACTTACGTTGGGTAGCCACGACTTACGTTATTTGGGGTGCAAGGATGATCAACGTAAGTTGGCATGAATGACATACTTTGTATTGTGTTTGTTTCAGATCCGTGGCTACTGGATGCATCACAACGTACGTTGATGGTGTACGACGCACATTGTGGATGACAAAATGTACGTTGAGAGTGAGAATAACGTACGTTGCTTTGTTATTTCACTGAAACAGTGTGTTTTGATCAGCTCGTCTTTTTAAACCCTAAACCAGACCCTCTTCGTCATTTTCTGCCATTTTTCGCTCAAAACTCTCTCAATCTCATCCGGGTCTCTCTCTCCTTGGTCACCTATCATTCCTTAACATCATCTGAGGTAAGATCAACATCCTTTCTTCCTTTTAAACTCATTTTCATGCATTCATTAATGAAAATGCATTTTAGGCCAAAAATGAAATGGGTTTCAATTTTCGGATGATTCTTGATGAATGGATTTAGAGGATGCTAGAATATATCAGATAGGACTTAGATAAACACGATTCAAACTTTGAATCGAAAGATTTGATGAGTTTTTGGTGGAGCTAGGGTTAGATTTGGGTTTGGATGATTTTGGCTGAATTTGTTGTTTGTTTAGTGAAATTGATGATAGATTAATGTTCCTGAGGTTGAGATCGAGCAATATGGGTGATTGGCTTCGATATTTATCGGTTGAATCGATAGTTCAATATTTTTTAGAATAAATTTACGGTTTGGATAGTTTTGTAAATTTCTAGAAAGTTTGAAGATATATTTGTAATTTTAACGAATTAGGCTAAATTCGCGATTTCTAGGAGTTTGAAGAGGAATTTGAGGATTCTAACTTATGGATGTTTAATTTGTAATCCCAGGATACTTTGAGGACTGTTTTGAAATTTGTTAAGTCTCAGGGACTAAGAAGTAATTTTACACTGGTTGTGGACCAAACTGTAATTTTACATAGATTTTGTATTTATAGTCGAGGATGAAGGATTCTCATCCTGGGTAGATTTTCAGTGACCTCGAGGGTCCAATTCTGCATTGCATTGCATACATATTCAGTAATGCTATAGTACCATATCTGACTCTGTTGTAATAAATCTTCGTTGTCAGTTTTTTTCAGTTTTTGAGGCAACCAGTCCTTCATCGGTGGACCGTTACTGGATTATTAGCTTGGTGTCTATGTGAGTGGATGACAGCTTCAGACACATGGACAGTGTCTTCAAATTGAGTATGTTGATTTTGATATGTCTAGCTATATTATGAAATCAGACTAATAATTATTGGGTAATTAATAATCTGGGTTATGTGATTATTAATAACCAATATTTTGCTCTGAAAAGCTAATATATATATATCACACTGATATGGGGACACCTACCTACGGGGTACGTAGCCTTTGGTATACTAATGCTTTGTCAAGGCCATAGTTACCGAGGTAATGGGGTGACCGTGTATCCAGCCAGATATACGCTTTAAAGCAGTCAGGTGGCGAAGTCCATACTGCTATGGAAATTGAATTGCACTGGTCTCGTACTATGAATCCACAAATATATATATATATATATATATATATACTTTGAATACTGTCTGAATGCATGTTATATGATCTGGATGCGAACGTTTTTGCAAAACAAATTTTAGAAAATATATTATGTATGTAGTGTGTATACTATATGGTATTTATGTATATTCATGTGCGCTATTTTTAAACGGTTTTCAAAACGGTCTTTTTGAGGCACGTATGAGATGATCTGGAATGTTATCCCTCACTGGGTTGACCCCCTTTCTTTTCTTTTTCTTTGTTCTCTCTATACTTCATTTTCAGGTACTTAGTAGCGGTTGTTGATCTTCCGTGCTCAGTGAGGTGTTTGTTAGCATCAAATGTCCTGTTGTTCGGGCTCTACTTTTAGTTCTGTTAGATGCTCCACATACCGAGTAATGGATTATGGCCTGTATTTGAATTTGAAATGGTTCAATTGTTTTGAATTATATTTATTTATTTAATAATTTTATTATTATTTATTTTTGGGAATATTATTTTTGAAACTTATTTTTTGTTAAACGATTTTAATTTGTCTAATAAAAATGTATTTGAATAATTGTTCTGTACTCTGAGGCTTGTGTGGGATGGGTTGGGCTTCCACAGACGGTCTGCCTCGTACGCTGGTCATGCCCCAACTTTGGGTCGTGACAGTTAACTTAAGATTTCATTTTATCAAATTAGATTAGTATCCATTCTGTGTCTCATTAGCCATTAAGACATGAGTTTCGAGTTTGTCTAGTGTTACCTCTTATGGTAAGTTATTCTATTGTTGACATGTGTGTTGACAATGTAAGTGATTATTTTGAATTGCGTGTTGGCCCAATAAATGTCATGTGTCACATTTATTTCTTTTGGCATTTAATTGTCTTTTTTTGCCTCAATATTTTATATGTTAATTTATTGCTAATTACTGGATGAAGTTTCGATAATTGTTTAGCCAACATGGATTTTCTTAAGTCATGTAGACTTTAAAAGTGATATAAATAATCATAATTTATTGTGCATGAAATTAACCTAGTATAGTTGATTGTTTTGTGTGAGATAGTAACATTAAACCCAATGGACCTGTTAGATTTGAAGCTTAATAAGAGACTGGTAAATTTGTGTATTAATGTGTTTATTGCTATTTTTCCAAATTTTGTGTGCAAATAAATTTTGTTATTGTCGTCGATGTGCAATAATTAAAATTATTTCCAAAATTGATTCTTGTCGAGCTAGACGAAGATGTTAAGCTTGAGTGACAACAATCATAAAGCTTGGAATGTGATTTTAGCGTATGTATGCGAGCAGAGCATACGTACATATGCGATAACAATCATAGAAGATCTTGATACCCTCAATTTGGATATAACCAAACTCGAGGAAGAGATGAGAAGCTCAACATAATTTGGTCTAAAAAATCTAAATGATATGGAAGAAAAGGTTCCATTGATTGCATCAGTTTTGTAATATCCTGTCTATTTTGACCGGAATCCAGTGGTATTCCATCTAGACTTTAGGGAAATTCAGAGTTTTGAGGTGTTATCCTTGATCGAGAATGTTTAGAGATGGTATTGTGTGTGCAAAGCACGTTGATGGTCATCTGTGCGCGTTGAGGATTGTTCTACGTGCATAGATTAAGGTCAGAGGTTCATCTACGTGCATAGATAATTGTACTACGTGCCTTAGATCGATGTCTGACCCAGACCGTGAACTTGCCTGCACACGTCTGTGTGCATTGAACGTAATTCATACTTGCACCGTGTGTGAGCATGGTGATCTATGTGAGTAGCATATAGTAGTACACACGTTGATCCTTGATCTGTAAGGGAGAGGTCGCCAGATCTGCCCTCTACTCACACAGGAGCTTCGTCTATGTACGTAGAGCATGGTCAACGCGCATAGAGGTTCAGCGCGCATAGATGGGCCTTTTTTGGGTGACGTAAATGACATGCCACGTTTCAGTTCTGAGGGTCTATAAATACACCCAACCACCTCTATCTTCTATCATAACTCATCTCAACCACCAAAATTACTCTCTTATCTACTCTTCTACACTTTCCATTACTCCTTAGTACCTCCATTTCATTTCTTAAGGTAAGAAACATTCTTGAATCTCTTATGTTCTTCATTATGTCATCGCATTGTTTATATAGGATTTTGAACGAATTTTGGGGTTTCGTTCAAATATTCCTTTTCTGTTGTAAAGGAAGTTAGATATGGGTAGATTATGGTTGGTTAAGGTTGTAACCACATGATTCTAGCTTTGGTTTTTAGAGATTTCGTGTTTGAACGAAATGGGTTTATTCTGAGCTAGGGTTTCAAATTTTGGTGGATTTTTCGTCAGATCTGAAGTGGATTTTGATGTATTATGATAGATTAGAGTTAGAAATACTTAGATATTGTGTTGGGTGCCAATGTCTGATGATTTGTGCCTATGGGGTCAAGAAATCCGAACTTGCAAGTTGGGATTCTTGATGATTTTGAGGTTATTTATAGGATCTGAGGCTAGACCCTTGCTTAGGAGGTTGTTTGCAGCCATTGTGGGTGAGTGTTCGGTCAGTTATAGCTCGAATTGAGAGTTCAAGTATTTTTTGTATAAGTTCCTAGTGTCATATAGGATTTGATGGCATTTGTATAGCATGCATACAATCAGTACGTCCACAGTACCATACCATATCTTGATGTTTGTCGTATTATATCTGTACAACTTCGTTTGCCTACCAGCATGAGCAGCAACCTACTAGCGGTGCTTGACTGGATCCTCAGCGTTGGATACCAAGTGAGTGAAATGACAGCTTCAGACACATAGGTTGTGTCTTCAAAATTGGGTATATTATTTTTTATATGTCTAGCTATGATATGAAATTGGACTAATAAGTATTGGGTTAATTAATAATCTGGACTATGTGATTATTAAACTAACATTTTGCTATGGAAATTATAAAGTATATATTGGTATATATATACAATATTATTTTGTAAATGGTGGAATAAAGGAAAATGTGATGCATGATTGTATGTGAAATATTATGTATGTATCACACTTTGACATGGGGACACCTAACTATGGGGTACGTAGCCTTTGGTATACCAATGCTCTGTTAAGGCCCTAGTTATCGGGGTAATGGGATAATCGTGTATCCGGCCAGATACACACTTTTATATAGCAGTCAGGTGGCAGACTCCACACTACTACATGGAAATATTTCATGGTCCCGTATTATGAATTCATAAGTATATGTATATATTGTCTGAATGCATGTTGTGTGATATGGATGCAAATGTTTTCGTAAAACAAATTTCATAAAATTTATTATGTATATAGTGTGTATACTATATGGTATCTATTCATGTGTCCATATTTTGAAAAAGGGTTTCAAACCAGTCATTGTGAGGCACATATGAGGAGGTCTAACGTGTCGTTTTCTCACTAGGGATTCTTACCCCTTTTTCTTTCGTTGTCTATGTTAACCTTCTTTTACATTTTAAATTTTGGACGCTCAACATCTGATCCGTACCTCGATCCTAGTGAGGTACTTCTTCACTTTAGTGAGTGCCCCTTGTTCGGACTCTACTTTGTTCTGTCATAGAGCTCCATATCGGGCTACTGTTGGGATACCGGGCTACACTTTTGTATTTCGGGATTAACTCTGATGATTTTATATTTTTATTAATGTTTTTCTTTTTGTATATGTATATCGATATATATATATATATATATATATATATATATATATGGTTTTCTTTCATTTATAAACATTTTTATAAATTTTTTAAATAAATATTTGGATAAGTCAGGTAGAATGTCTGTACACAGAGGCTTGTGCAGGATGGATTGGGCTTCCACAGACGGTCTGCCTCATACGCCGGTCACGGGTCCGACTATGTGTAATATCCCGTACTTTCCAATTATGATCCCTGTAGTTTTCAAGTGCGGCATTGAGGACTCTTGGCATACCAGTGGATGGTATTTGATGTTTATGATGAAATCATGTTAGATTGGATGTTGTTAAGTGTTGGAAATGATTCGGGACGAGTTCGGTAGCAAGAGAAGTCAAGAAGGGAGAAACAAAGCATCTTACATACGCAAGGATAAGCCTAACGTATGTAAGGCAGGCAGAACTAACGTACGTGAGAAATATGTGTCACGTACGTGAGCTGGGTTTCTAGGATGATTCACGTATATGAGATTTGGGGGTGACGTATGTGAGGTCAGAATTTTCAGTTCCAGAACATGATTTTTGACTCGTTAACGTACGTGACCTTGATCGTAAAGTACATGAGGTCCTCCTAACGTACTTTAGCTTATATTCACGTACGTGAGCCTCTATTTTATATATATGCCCAAACCCCGACCATTTTGTTCGTTATTTTCATTTTTCACTCTCTCACCTTCAGATCGATCCTCTCACTACCTCATTGCTTGTCCAGTGTTCCTAATCATCTTTGGAGGTAAGATTTCAGTTCTAATCTCTTCCTTTCATCCATTTCATACATTTAATTTCTGAAATGAGTTTTAGGCTGAAAATGAAATGGGTTTCTGATTTGTGATGTTTCTGATGAAATAGATGTTATAGATTGTTAGATTATGATTGTTAAAGGTTAGATTAACATAAATCTAGCTTGAAATCAGAAGATATGATGAATTCTTTGAGTAGCTAGGGTTTAGTTCTGGTTTTGGCAATTTGTGATGATTCGGTTGTTTGTTTGAGGAAATTGTTGATGAATTAATGTTCTTGAGGTTGAGGTGAACCCATAGGTATATTTGGTTTCGATTTTTGTCCGCCGAATCGAGAGTTCAATATTTTTGAGAATAAAGTTTTGCCTTAGCGTAGTTTTGTAATTTCTAAAAACTTGGGTCTAGATTTGTAATTTTAGAAACTTGAGAGTTAGATTTGTAATTTTCGAAAGTTTGGAGCATATTTGTAATTTTGGGAAGTTAGGGAGTAATTTTGTAATTTTGAGGAAATGAGTTAAATTCGTAAATTTGGAGAGTTCGAGAGCTCTTTTGAAAATTCTGACTGTTTGAAATAGTCGTTTGTATATTCTCGAACTCGAGGGACTACATTGTAATTTTACAAAAGTCGGGGACCAATTCGTAATTTTACATAGATTTGATTTTTGGGGTCGTGAGTGTTAGATCTTCGATCGAAATAGAATTTCTGACGCCGATAGCGCCTGAATATGCATTTACATTAAATATGTATTCTGTAATGCCACAGTTACCATGTCTGAGTCTGTTGTACTCTGTTCCTCTATCAGCTCTGTTTGGTCTTCGAGGAGACCAACCATTTACCAGTGGACTATGATTTGGAATATTGGCTCGGCGTCTAGGTGAGTGTGATGTCTACTTCAGACACAAAGGCTGTGTCTTCTGAAATTATATATTTTGA
>CAODLS013663591.1:0-12455 GCA_948243855.1 Flueggea neowawraea
TCCACAATACTATTATGTACCCTCTGTATATATATATATATATATACTCTGATACTGTCTGAATGCATGATGTCTGCTCTGTATGCGAATGTTTTGGTAAAATATTTTCTGAAAGCTATTACACACGTAGTGTGTATATATATTATTTTTGTATATACATGTGCGGTATATTTTGAAACGGTTTTCAAATTTGTCTTTGTGAGGCACGTATGAGGCAATCTAGAGTGTTATTTCGTCATTGGGCCCTAACCCCATATTATTTATGTCTATCTTCTTTATATGTCTGACAAATATACATTGTGACGCTCAGCATCTGTTCAGCACCCCGTCACTAGTGAGACATTCTTTGCTATTCAGTGAGTGCCCTCGTTCGGGTCCTACCTTTGTATTTTGTAGTTAGAGTTACATACCGAGTTTCTGTGGGGATACTGGGCTATACTTTTGTATTTTGAATTCTGAATATATTATGATGGTTTCATATTTATTTCGATAGTATTATATTCATACTATTTTTCGTATATTGTATTTTATTAAATAAATGTTTTGATAAATGAATGTTTGGGTAGGATATCTGTATCTCTGAGGCTTGTACGAGATGAGCTGGGCTTCCACAGACAGTTCACCTTGTACGCCGATCACCAGCCTTACTCGGGTCGTGACAGTTAGTTGGATAAAATTTAGTTTAGGGTGGTTTATTTAATGGTTAGATATTGGTTATTGAAGTGATTGGTTTGATTTGTTTCAATTTATGTGATAAATTAATTTAAAATTAGAGGGCAAGTCAGTATTTTCATATTTTCTATTAAGTTTAACTAACTATGTTAAAATTCAGGGAACAGAGCGGCTAAGTTAAAACAAGTAGGAATCAGAAGAGAGATTATTCTAAACTTCACGAACCGCTATAGATTTTGGCCTAAAAAATATTAATATTATGTTTAGTTTAGAAAATAATTGTTATCTTAAAAAAAATTGAAAATATTTAAAAAATATATTTTTAATTAAAAAATTAATAAATTTTCTCCTTTTTATCTTTATTTTATAATTTTTACAAAAAAAATAAAAAATTTCCTAACCAAACAGTCTCTAAAGGTCTCGAATTTGGACATTTTCTCTGATTTTAATCCTTTGGAATGTTCACTTAATGGCGTACTAATTTTTTTAAATAAATAAAGAAATATGACACAACGTGACTTAATCAACGTTTGTCCCAAACGGATTAAAACAAAAACATTCGGATCAAAACCACTCCTTGGAGTTGGATGAAATGTTAGGATCACAACCGTATTTTTTGTAAAATGTCACTCCTATCCCATAAAGATAACCATCCTTTTAAGTCTCTCCTAAATTATGGGATTCTTTTCTTTTTAAAAAGAATAAAATTTATAGCGGTTCCTGAGATTTTCTTATATATCTCTCAGTCCCTATACTTTGAAAAATCACCGCTTTAGTCCCTGCCACTTAACTCCGTTAAACTTAACAGGAAAAAAAAGACAAATTTACCCCCAAATTTAAAATATATTTACCCTCTCTACCAAACACCATCGTTCTGTTATCTCTCTCAATATTCTTGTATCTCTCTCTCTTTCTCAGTCTTTCCCTATCTCTCTCTGCATTGAAGCCTCCCAAAAATCCACACAAAAAATCCATCATTTTCCCTCACTTTCTTGCCAACCAAACGCCCTAAACAACTTGAGAAAATTAAAGCAAAGAAAAATTAAGCAAGAACCACTAAAATTAATTAGCATATCTAATTTCAGAACCAAACCAAAATGCATAGAGGTGCAAGCCAACAAATTCAATTGCTAACAAAATAGAATCATCAAAGCTAACAGATTCATCTTCCATGAAAATAAAGCCATTAAACACACAACCATTGATTTTGTTTTTGAGCAGTGAAAAAATGATCCTTCACAACTCTTTATCATCCTCAGGTCAAACCCTCTTCTGGGTTTCAAAATCGAAATCACCACCGCTCGCGACCATTGCCACTACGATCTTCTCTCTTTGTTTCTCACTCTCTCACGCTCCTTCTCCTTAATCGAAATCCAAAAAAGGAATGTAGTTGGGTTAAAGTTTTGGTTTTGAAAGAGTTATAAGGGTATTTCGGTCATTACATGTTTTAAATTATTAAACTCCATATGTCACATCAGCTTTTCTAATGTGATACTTTATGTTTGACTAACAGTGACAGACAGAGAAACCAAAGCGACGAATTTTCAAAGTGTAAGAACTGAGAGAGAAATATAGTCAAACCTCAAGAACCGCTATAAATTTTACCCTTTTAAAAATTATTAGTCATGTAATATTATATTATTATATTATATTATATTATTCTTGTTTAAATGCAAATAAAATTGTGTTATTAATCACTATTTGAATTAGAAAGAAATAATTTATTAAAAGTACTTTTGGAAAGTTATTTTAAATTAATGTTTCTAACTAATTTAACTACTAATTTTTAATTTGTGTAAAGAAAATAAATAAATCTATCAATTTAGAATGGAACGAGTAAAACAAAATTCCACCTTATCCCGTAGTTCAATTTCAAAAATCGGGACCAAAGTGACTTAATTGTTAGAATGCGGATAATATTTTTCTACAATCGAAGGATGCAAACTTGTAGTGCATGCAAGCTTCCCTTGTCAAGGAACAATATTTCTCTATTATGTTTTTGGGAGGGAATTTTGACGGAAAAAAAAGACTTATTTTCTCTATACTATTACCAAACATTAGAAAATAGAGAAAATAACAAATGGAGTTACTCTTTGCACCAAGGAAATATGCAAAAAACGGAAGGAAAGAAAGATTCCTCAAATACTAATCAAATACTAAGGAAGTGGTCAAAAATAATCACAAATAGTAGCAAAATTGTATTGCCATATCAATTACCGCTCCAAACTTTCGTTTCCTTGTCACCTCAAGGCACACAATTCTTCTACTGCCCGCCATTTTAACAGAAGCATGACAATCAACTGATTTAAGTGGATTCTAAGATCAACCATTTCAGTATTTATACAACATAACGATACGTAACATAACGTCCGGCCGTCTCACTTGGCCGGATGATTTTGACCACTTGCCCACGCCGCAGCCCATAATATCTTGCAATTGGATCGGTCACCTGAATGCGAGGCAGCTGAATTCACCCAAACAAACAAGCTGTCAGATACATCGAACATCAATAACATTCACATAAAAATAAGTGCGTACGGCATAAAAGACAGAGGTGGAGAGGTGGTTCAAAAAATTTATTGACTGACATGAAATTATCCCGGTAATCAAACTATACCAATTATTTATTACATATAGTTAGCAAAAATCTAATCAAATGTTCTTAAACCATTTTGTTATTGACACAATTAATAATTCCTATAAGACTTGAGGAAGTCCATTAATACATGTGTACACAGTTAAATAACTTAATAATAAGCCAATAGATTAAGCTTAAAGCACAAGCAGCCTGTGCCTACTGCGAAAAATCCCACTGTTGAATTCCTTAGATTGATACAATGGTATTTTGGAAACTCCTTAGTCCTTTTACTAAGCTACTCAAGGTCGCATAAGCAACCTCTTCTCTCCATCATATGGTTGCCTGAAGAACATTCTTATCTTGCTTTCTATCAACCGAGTATTGAGGGATAATAAACCAATGGGGGCAGAAAGGAAGTGATTCAGTTATGCATACGATTAAAGACTTCCAGCCATCACATATCGTACACACAATATCCCCTAACCAAGCAACTAAACATTCACCATAAAAACAGACTTTCTAGACAAAGTCTGTGAAGCATAAAAAAATCAAATAATATACTAATTTCCTCTTACCTGTGTCTCTTTCACAGTATATCTCTCTAACAATGTCTTCTTCTCCTCAGGGGCAAGCACCTGATGCTCAGGGACAAGAACATGCTCTTTGATGTTAACCAATAACTCTGCCTCCTGTACAAATTGACTTAAAAATGTCAATTTCTTCCTTAAACAGCAAACATCTGGTGCACCTACTTTAAGCACACATCTACTCAAACAAAAAGGCATACTAGGAGGCACGGCAAGTTGTAAAGAAACCAGAAACAGACGTGAAGTGACAGAACACACACCAAATTTAGTGCTGCAGAAACCGAATAGTGCTCATCACCATCTCATTAAGATTTTGGAAGGAATCAACCAAATTTCCTAACCAATCATGGTCAATTTTAAACCCGCTATTCATTCAATGGCTGACAAAGTGTTTCAATCAAAAATACCAAATCGAATACCACCCATCAGACTTGGAGGAAAAATGCAATATACATTTGACTTCAACCAGCGGCTTCAGATTTCAGAAATCAATTTGCACACGCAGCTGGTTATAGGCCACTAGCACAACTCAATAATTTCATGTGAAATAAAGACTTGCAAAATGGATGTAACTATGAGAGAGGCACCCTACAACCTAACAATAACATCAAATTGTTGAATGAATTTTATCAAAACCTTGAAACATAAATAATCTAAGTATTATAAAAAAAACATAAATAATCTACAGCACTTCATATTTTTCATGGATAGCACAATAATAGCTAAAAATAATAATTGCACCAATGAAATATCACGACATCATATCTTAATAGTCATAATAATGTTTTTCTAATAACCTGAAAAACCTCCAAGCTGAATTTCGCAGATATCTCACTTATACATGTTCGAGCAAAAGGCGTCAGATTCTGCTGAACCACCAAGACTGCACGGAAAACATTCTCTGATTTCATGCGATTGGTATAAGTCTTCATTGTCTTAACACCAACCTTTGGTTCTTCAGGAAAGAAAACATAAATCTGGCATAGGGAAAGCAGCCAGTAAGGAAACAAGAAAAATAAATTGCAGGAAAAAAATGTAGAAAGAATGATTATGAATGAATTTCTATACAGCCCAACCACCTGCACCCACTGTAATGCATATTCAAATGATAACTTAAATATCAACAAACTCTGTATGACCAAGCATATACAGACAATAACAGGCAGTACCGACAATAAATTCATGCAAAAACCGTGTAATCATCAATGGCAGGCCAACATCATAAGCATAAATTTTGTCGTACATAAGCATAAATTTTGTAGTACTTGATGTCAATAATCCCAAACGAACTCATAATATCCCGAAGCTCCCTCTTTCTCACATTTCCATTCTGAGTATGTTTCCACACACATTAACTCATAATTCAGAATTTCCAATGAGATAAGCAAACTAAATTTCACTTGTTTATCATCGTCATATGCAAAATTAACGATTTCCACTAAACACTCTAAAGACAAATCTTCCTCAATTTTCACATTAACAGCGACAATTGAACTGTACGAAACAATTGACTAAATAACAATAAAAAAATATAATAGAACACGCATTTCACCGTGGCATACCTGATCGGAGGGGTCATTACGTTTGGCTTTGTTAATAACAAGGTCTTCTCTCTTCATGTTATCGCCGTACCGCGACAAGAACTGTTCTTTAGTCATATTAATTTCAGGATCCGTAACATAATACCCTCTATCCTTCAACATCTGCATCACCGTCCTTCGTATCCTACAAAGCCTCCTCTTTTCCTCGTCCGACAACAACATTTTTTTCCTTCTTTTCTGCCAAATATAATTATCATTATCATTATCATTATTAGGATTTCATGACAGATAGTGTTTTGATATTTTTTGAAAAAATTAAGAAGAGAAATTGAAGATAATAGTAAAAGGGTTAGACAAAAGTGCCCTCGAAGCAGTTGTAACTTGAAACTTTACGTAATAGTGGAGTGAGAACCGTACCTGTGAACTGATGAGCGACGGCGGTGGTGGCGGAAACGGAGGAGACACTGCGAGGGTTTAGGGAGAAGGAAGTAAGACGAGAGTTGTAGCGTTTATTTATAGGAAACACCAGACGAGAAATGCTAGTTTGACGATGTTTCCATGCCGTTTTATGTTGGAGTAGATTGTCGTTTTGGTTGTAGAATGTTATTTTTTTTACTGAAAAAATGAGTCGGACACAACCAGTAGTGGCATATCCTTATCTTACTGGATGTTATTATATAAGTATTTATCTCGCCTGTTATAAATGTTCCAAAAGTCATAACTGACACCGATAGCAAACTTAAACCCGTACACTAGCCCAGTCTTTACTCAAATATTGACATTGAGACAACATAAATAGGAATGGGAATGAGCGATGTTTGTGTTTATTTACTAAAAATTTAATTTATTTTTAGTCTACGAGATAAGATTATATTTTAATTCTATAATCGATTAATAGTAGACATTTTATTAATCAGATTATTATTATTTTATAATTAATTTTAAAAGTATATTTTTTATTATATTTTTTTATTTATAGAGGTTAAAATGAACTATTTTAAAATAATTATTAATAAAAAATTTATATTTTTGAATTTTTTATTTTAATATAATTATTATTTATTTAATTAATTTAATTTAAATAATATAAAAAATCAAAAATAATCTAGATTCAATTTTAAAAAAACTTGGGTCAACTCAAATTATCCAATCTTTAGCTAAATTTTTTATATGTTCTCATTATTTTTTATGTATTGTTTTTGCATTCTTTTTAATTTATTTCATGTATTGATATAATTTTTTTATCAATTAATTTTTGTGAAATTTGAGTTTATAATATATACAATAATTTAATATATATATATATATATGTATATATATATATCTTTTATTATATATATATATATATATGTTATGATTGATACAGAATCTACAGCAAATATAAACCAAACAAATAACTATACGAGTTAAATTCCAATTCCATATTAAACCAAACAGCTATGATAAGGATTATTTTGATTTCGATTCATGTCATTCTCATTCTCTTTATAATCGATTTTGATTCCGATTCCCATGAACTTTTGAACCAAGCGAATAAGAATAAGGGTGATTTTCTGATTAAAAAAAGGTGATTCAATTAAAAGAATAGGACTTCTTAGTTTGACAAATATGTTACAAATTTTAAAATGTATTAAGAAAACACGAATTTTTACTTTTGTAACAAATATATTATCGTTTGTTTTTCATTTGACTATTCTATTCTTTTAGCTTACAAACGCAACAAGTTGATGTGAGATACATAATACTAACGTTAAAATTTATTTAATTAAAAGAAATTGTAATACCACGCCCATTCCGACTAGTTATCTCTGTAGCATTCCGATCAAATTCGATTGATCTTTGGATGTTCAAGATGATAATGAGGTGTTTGAAGATGTTTTGGAGCGTTTAAGTCTTAGATGTTGATGGATTTCACATGGATTGAATGGAAGAAAGAAAGGAATGATGTTGGTGAAAATAAGCCATGAAACATGCGTGCGATGGCTAAAATGCGTGTTTTCTTGGTCAGTCCCACTACATGTCATTTGGCTTGCTGTAGTTCGCAAAGAAAAGCTGTAGTCTGGTGCGAAACACGCGTCTCAGGGAAAGACACACGCATTTCATCCTTTGTAGAATCGTTTTAAAAGCCCCAAACTCGATTCCTTTCGACCTCTCTTCCCATTTTTCACTCAAATCATCCCCAAACTCGTTCCAATCTCTCTTCCATTGCTCCTCTTTGAATCCTTATCATCTCTTGAGGTAAGAACGCATTTCTAATCTCTCTATTTCATCATTTTCATGGTTGAATCATAGATTTGGGTTTTTGGACAATTTTGAAGGTTAGGTTCGGATTTTCTTGATTGTGTCTAAATGGGAGCTGTAGAATGTTATATTATGATGGATTAAGGTTAGAGAAACCTAGATTAGGCTTGGTTTTGAAGGATTTATTATTTTTTTGTGTTGGTTAGGGTTTTGGTAAGATTATTGATTGACTCATGTTTAGGGACATGATTTGAGTAAATGTGGGTGGATTAGAATGTCGGATTTTGATCAATTCTAGATTTGGGACATTTTGGTGTAGTTCTCTGCCGAAAGGACTCAAAGTGTTATTTTAATAATTCTAAATTATTTGAGGATCTAATCTGATATTGTGCATTTAGGGACTAAATGGCATTTTGTATATTTAGAAGATTAAATTAGATATCTTTGGAGTTTTGATGATTAATTAGTGATCATTAAAGTACTATGGACGTAGTATTTAATTTGGAATATTTTGGAGACTAGTTGGTAATTTTTTAAAGTTCAGGTGTTAAAGTGTAATTTTACACCAATGTGTAATATTAGATTATTATGTTAAACTTTAGTCCGAAATGGATTTTCGAGGTTCGTTTGAGCATTTGGGTTTGCATATGTATTTGCACGTATTTCGATGCAGCCACAATACCATGTTTGATTTGTTTGTGATATGTTTGTTCCAGCTTTGCTTAATTTTCGAGGAGATCAGTCATTCACCGGTGGACCGTGCTCTGGATTATTTACTTGACGTCCAGGTGAGTGGATGATAGTTTCAGACACATAGGATGCGTCTTCTAAATTATATGTTTTGATGTGTTTGGAATTGGCATGTAATTTGAAATAATTAAAGGATAAGAAATCCCAAAATTTGACTTATGTGAAAACCTTGGTTGTGTAAACCTTGATGGTTTTAGAAATAAATATTATATTTTAATATTTATTACGATTTCGATAATAACCGTTTGATATGGATTTCAAAGTATGCTTTGTAGAAAATGTTCTTTTTGAATTTAAGAATATTTTCTAAAATAAGAGTTTTGTTCTGAAATAAGTGAAGTTTTTTTTACTAAGTATTTGTTTTTGGAACCAAATGTAATTTGGTAATAAGTATTTTGTCGTGACGTTTGGTATAATTTTTGGTGGATAAATTGTTTGTTAAATATGTTGCCTATTTGGATATTTTGAATATGTATTTTAAATGTTTTTGGCAAACATTTTAATTTGGGACACCCAGCTACGAAATAGCATATCATTGGTACACCAATGTTGTACCATCTGTCTAAGTGGTTATACTTTGTGCCTAAGTGGCATACTTTGTGCCTAAGTGGCTTATATTTGTCTTAGAAGCTACACCATGGTGCCTAAGTGGCTAATCTTCGCCTAAGTGGTTATTACCGAGTCTGATTGACTCGACATATATGATCTCTAGTCCCGTTAAAATAATTTAGAAATTCTCTCTGAAAATCTATCGGTATTTCTCTCTGAAAATAATTTTGTAATTATTTCTAAAAATATTTTGGTATTTCTCTCTGAAATACTTTGGTTTTCCTCTTTGAAAATATTTTGGAAAATAAACGTCGATTTCGGATAATATTTTAAAAAGAAAATATTTTAACTATTTTGGATTTGAGAAATTAAATATTTTATTTCTTTATTTAGTCAGTTTGGGTGACTAATTGTTGTGTGCCTTGTTTGCGAAGGATTTCCAAATGATTTTCAAAAATATTATTAAGATATATGGCGTGTATACGTATATACACTTATATCTGCATGTGATGTTTTTGAACTATTTTCAAAACGATTTTTGTGAGGCCCGGAGCCGCTCTGGAGTGTTATATCTTACTGGGTTCTTACCCCCTTCTTTTTCCTTGTTTATTTTTACTTCACCTTTTGGGTATTCTTGATAGCAGTCGTTCGATCTTCCGCGCTTAGTAAGGTGCCCTTGTCAGCAGGAAGTGCCTTATTGTTCGGGCCGAGTTTTCTGTTATGTTAGTTGCTCCACACCGGGTAGTGAATTATGGCTTTGTATCTGATAAATATTGTTTAACGGTTTTATTTAAATTACTTATTTAGTATTTGGTATTATAACTATGTTTTGATATTCGAGATATTATTTTTCTAAAACTTAATATTTGTCTAACGTTTTAATATGATTAATAAGCTGGATAATAATATGAGTTTGGATAGTTGTCTAATCTTTGAGACTTGTGCGAGATGGGTTAGGCTTCTACAGACGGTTCGTCTTGTACGTCGGTCACAGACCGATTTTGGGTCGTGACAAAAATGAACTTTAGTTAACTTAATTATTATGTAATGAACTTTAAAACTTATAAAAAAATAGGAACTTTAACTTTTGTAATATGTTATCGTTTGATTTTTGGTGCCATTTCATAGTTTATGAAAGAATAAATGATGATGTTGAAATGTAAAATAATGGCAAACATCCATGTAAGACTAGAAAGTTTTCTAGTATTTTGTCCCTCACTAAGTTGCTAAGGTTATATTTAGTTGAGAAAATAATTTTATGTTTTTGTTTTCTAAAATACCATAAAAAATAATGAAAAATTTTATTGTTGTATGAACATATTTTTTATTTTTTCATTTCTATTTTTTAATTTTCTAGAAAAAATGAATTTTTTTCACAATTAAACATCCCCTAACATTTCAAGTTTTGACGTCCCATTTTGTTGAATTATTGTCTTCTGCTCAAGATTCATATTTTTATGAGTGTTCTTTTATTTGGACCTTGTTATGAGTTTTGTAGAGCTCCAAACCACATTTATGGGTGCATTATCAATATTTTAGAATGTTTTATGATTTTTGTCTTAAAGTTATATATGTTGACCGACTTAAGTACTTTTTATAACTTATGGTTGACAATATGTAAAGAAGGTTTATAAATGTAATAATTATATTATGTATTTGATTTGAATATTGAAATTGAAAAGATGGAAGGTTGATACCCGGTTGTATACATGTAAACAAGGATATATATAAGCAATTGTAAAAGTAAATATGAATTGGCATGTATGTACATACTCTGATAAGTGGAGATAAAACAAGAATTCTAACACATGTTGATCTGATTATCCAAAGCTTAAGTTGGGCCCATAGTTAGGTTCGACTCCTGCACCAATCACGCTCAACCTAGGTTGTTATAGCTCAACTTGAATCTTGCATACACGAGACTGTTAGGGATGGTTGCATAATCACCTAATTGAGACTGAATGACATATCAGATGTAGTGCTTATGTCGTTTGATTTGTGTGGCGTCTGCATAATGCATTGTTGGAGCTGCACGTGAGATTGCTTGGAAGGGAACTAAACTATATGACAAATGCTAGTTCAGCACCCATGTCGCTTGGTTCAAATGATTGTCACTTGATGGATGGGTTGGACGTTTGCGTAGTCATTCAATCAAGGCAATTGGTCATCCAAGGCAAAGGGATGTCTCCAATAATATTGATATGCTGCCTCACTTAGTTTAAGATTCGGTCATCAAAACAAGACATCCTCCAGCTTCGTTGCTCAAGTCATTGTCCAATGAAGCTTCACCACCTCAATCACTATCAGACCTCTAGCCACTACAAACTTTAAAGAAACACAAAAAAAGAAAGACATATATAAAAATAAGAAAATCTTTGTGAAAACACACACTCTCTCTTTAGTTACTAAAAATCTACAAAGCGCATTGTTGGTTCCAAGAATTGATTTTGATATAGTGAACAAAATATTAATGAATATCGCATAAAAGATTAAAGCAAAAAGCAATCTGAGTTGGATATCAAAAGTTCAAACTTGGAAAGAGATGAACTTAAGCATTTAATTTAGGAGTTACACGACTACGTTTGAGAATTCAACATGAACTTACTTGAGTAACTCAAGATTTACACAAGTCTGGAAATTCAGCATGGACTTACTTGAGCAACTTAACACATACACAAGTGATTAGGCACGTTAATATCATCAAATGCAAATCATCTGAATCTAACAACTAGTTTCTTATCTCCAAAGGTAATATCATTAAGAAAAATTGTAAATACATCAAGAGAAGACCAAAGAAGACTGTAATACCCCATCAAGTAGTGATCGGATTCCTTGTAGTATTCCGTTCAGCCTTGTTTTGATCTTGGTGATTGGAGTGTTGAGTGAAAGATTTGATGGGTTTTATGTGGAATTACTCAAGTAAGATATGTGTTACTCGAGTAAAATGGGGTGTCGATTACTCGAATAGACCAGAGTGTTACACGAGTAAGCCATGTTCTGGGATGAACACGAAGAACACCTGGAGATGTGTTACTCGAGTAAGCTTGAGACTTACTTCAGTAAGCGCATGTGTTACTCGAGTAAGCTTGAGGCTTACTCGAGTAAACGCGGGATCTGGGGCAGGGGTCTATAATTACCCCACCCAACTCCTTCGTTCAATCACTCTCATTTCTCTCTCTAAACACTTCGTTCTCTCACTCTCATTTCTCTCTCTAAACACTCTCAATCCATCAAGGAGTCATTTTTGTTGGTTCCTTTCGTTCCAGATCATCCCTTGAGGTAAGATTGAGCTTCCAAACTCTTCTTTACTTCATTTTTCATCATTCTTGCATGAATGTTCATATTAGAGTTTTTGAATAATTGTTCATAGGCTCTTGTATGTGTTGTTTATGTAAGAATGTTGTTAGGGGTTTGTTAGATCATGGCTTTGGGAGTCTAGAAACACCTAGAGGTAGCCTAAATTCGTGGGAATTAAGGATGGTTAGAAATGGGTTTGAATCATTTTGGGTTTAGGTGATTTCTTGTCTTTGTTGAGTT
>CAODLS013663791.1:0-11067 GCA_948243855.1 Flueggea neowawraea
ATGGCCAGTCCTTCAAATCCTCTTCCTGCTGAACTTTAGCACTCCTCTTCATTGCGCTGGTACTAACATCCGCCTCCACATAATTGTAATATTTCAAGAAAAACGCAAGAGTTAACACCACCCACTCCAAGCAAAACATCAACAAGCTTAATCAGCCCGCTAGCTTCAGTATCACCGCCGCATCATCTTCTTTCACGTACGTCTTCAAGTTCCCAAGAAAGTCCTCTGTCCTTGTGTATATAAACACTGACACCGACCCTTGAAATATCGCTGTCAGCACAGTCGCCACCATGTGCGCTACATACCACCTGTTGGTTCCGGAGGACGCCGCTGCACAGCCGGAAACCGCGCCGGCTATTGTCAGGACGTGGAGGAGGATGAGAAAGAAGCCACAGAGGGAAGGGAGTAAGCGGAGTGAAAGGGTTAGGAAGATGCAACTAGAGGCTGCACCAAGAAGAATGTAGTTGCTGAACAAGAACACCTTGTGGGTGCGATCGTGGGAAAAAGATTGGTCCAGTGTGATCCCACCCATTTCGATCTGCTTTTCCAAATTGGTGATTGTGAAAGAGTGGATTGTTCTACGAGAGCCCCTGCGAATATATAAAGAAGAGAGGCAACGGTCGCATTTCAAAATGTGACCGTTTAAAGTGGACTAGAGAAGCGGCCGTAACGGATACTTACGTTGTCCGTTTCCGAATTCGAACTCACATAACCATTGATTAACTTCGTAATTAGTACAACAAACAACATATTACAAAGGATTCCTTTGATTGCTATCGGAAACTATTAGATAGTTGTGGCCTATCATCTGATCTATCACTTTAATGATTTATAATAAATCATCTGAACCGGTGATTCTATAGAAAGCAAAATTGTGCAATTAACATCAATAAAACATTATTCTAAACTATTAATAATTAAATTTGTATTTATAGATAAAAGGTAACTATTCACTTTTTTTCTACCACTTTTGTTTGATTTATTATAGAAATGTTGAATTAACGAGTTAATAAGAACAATGAGTGTAATTTTCGAGATAAATTAAAACGAGAAATTAAATTAAATATAACATTAAATCATGAGCATTATTTAACATGCTCAAGTAGTTCTACAAGGTTTGCCGAAGAAAAATAAATGCTTTGGCCACTTTCATGTACTCTTTACATATTTCAAGTTGGTGATAGTTTCACATTTTTAAAAGTCAGGTTTATAAGTTTAAAGGAAATAAGTAACAGTTTTAGATTCCCTTGAATCATGCTTAAGAATTTCACTCTAAAATAACCATGGTTGAAGACTAGTTTACTTCTAATTTGCTTAATTGTATTTACCATAGTCTATATCCACATTTTATACACCACAAAAGTGTGTTTATCATTTGATCTATCACCTCAACAATTGCTCTTATTTGTATGGATATGGTTAACAAAATCATAATATATATACTCTCACTTGTCTGCCATATGAATATATTGAATATACTTGAATAATTATATAAATAATTAAAGATAATGCTCAATTATCAAAATAAAAAAACTCATAAATTAATAGGAAAATTAGTCTTTTGTCAGTTACCAACTAAGACATTATAAATAGTTCTAATCTCAAAGTTAAAAAATTCATTTAACAATATATAACATATTTTACAGAGTTATATTATATTTTATATAATTAATTTTATTAAAAAACGTCTTTTCACTCTTTATTTATTATCAATTATTATAAAACTTGTAATATATTAAATCTTTTACCGTTCTAAAAAAGCCTTATATGAAACTGAAAGTGCCTGGGCCAACTCTTAATGCTCTTGTCTGATTGGATATTGGTGCAATCTTTATCCTTCGTCTCTCCCAAACCAGGACAGGTGTGCAACGACCCCGATTTCCAAACGGCCCGATATTTCTCCACAACCTTCCGTCCCTCTCTCCCGTTCCCTCTTCTTTTCTCCGTCTCCGGAAAGCCATTTCCTTTTTATCAGCTTTTTACAGGAGTCGAAAAGATGTCGAATCAGCAAGACCTACATCTCCGTCAACAGCAGCCTCAGCAGCCTGATGGTTAGTTTTACTTATTGATGCTTCCTTCTTTCAGAAAGAAATTAGAAATGTTTGTTATGAGATTGGATTCACCATTATTGAATTGTTTTTCATTGCAAAAGCTTATTTTGCTTCATTTAAACGACCATCACCGTCATTCTGTACGAGCGTTCTTGAATGCTGATTATATGCTGCAAATAGGCGCAGAAGCTAGCCTTGGTGGGAGTAGCGAAACCAGTAGTGAAGTGGGATGGTATATTCTTGGTGAAAATCAACAGCTTGTTGGGCCTTATGCATTTTCGGAGTTGCGCGGTATGTTTACTTTACACTTGTTGGAATAATCGTCTTCACACTTGTGTTTTTCCCCCTTTATCGGCAATGTTTACAGTGTTTTTTTTCCTCCTGAGGGTAAGAGGGAAATAAATTGATTAGGCATCCTTAAACTTGCCATTGGGCTGTGAATCTTCTCCTGTTCCTTGGTTTCAGTGTCTACCACTAATCAATTGCATTATCTGAAGTTGGTTATTCAATACTTGGCGTGTTCTCTTGGTCTGTTGAGCTGTTGAATCATTTATCTTCGCCTGGGCAGAGCATTTTTTAAATGGGTATCTCCCTGAAAGTACACTTGTATGGTCTGAAGGAAGAAGTGAATGGCAACCACTCTCTTCAATCCCTAATTTCCTTTCAGGAAGTTCTCAACAGGCTTTTCATAGTTATACAGCAGGTTAATACTTTTCTGTTCTTGTATTTTCTTTCCTTTGCTATGATTATATGTGTTTATGATATATAAAACTTGTACTTTTCTTTGTGATGTCTTCTTCAGCATCTTCTCTTAATGACAATGAGTTGGAGAGGAGTCAGCAAGTTACACAGGCAGAGACAGGAGCAGCGGGCTTGAGGAGTGGTTCTTATTTAAGTAATGAACAGCAGGCCAATCACTCTAATGCTGGTGAAGACCCCAAAAACAGGAAAGAAAGAAAATTCAAGTATCTTATTTTGTATACGATGTCTTATTTGCTGATTCGTTTTGCAGGGGCTATCAATGAGGATGAGGATGAGTTCGCAAAATGGCAAAGGGAGGTTAAAGAAGCAGAGACTGAGGCAGAGAGGCTGAAAAATGGATCCCTTTCTGGCAGTGCTGCTGGTCAATTTGGAATGGATGACCATGATAGGATTCAGTCACCACCTGATGGTGAGGAGGAATTTACAGATGATGATGGGACTACATACAAGTGGGACAGAAGTCTTAGAGCGTGGGTTCCTCAGGTTGGTCTTAATGTCTTCATATTTTCAGGTTTTTTAATTTTTTTCGGTTTTCATAATGACTATACTTGTTATACTTCTCAGCATTCTTGAATGAAGCTTTATTTCATTTTGCTGCCTGACAGATTGTGTTTCCTTTTTTTCATTTCAATAATATTATATTGTGTTATTCTCCCCTTTGTAATTTATTAGAGAGTAACATTATGAAATGACTCCAAAAGTTTTGCCTAATATTCCACTGAATGCATGTTGTAAATTTATTTTTCTGTCATTAATTATTATTAATGGTGTCTCCGGTCAATTCCTTCTGAATGGTTCAGTTTATATTCTTAATTTGTACTCCCTTTGTCCCAATTTGATAGGCACCAATTACTTTTCACAGGAATTAAGGAATGACAGTTTTAGTAGTTAAACTTATTTAATTTCATAAGTTTTGCCGTTTATGCCGTTTGACTAAATATTTTTGTAATTAATGGATTAGTTGAAAGAAAAGATTAAATAAGGACAAACTTGTAACTTTGCTAATAATAAATGCAAGAAAAAAGGGGAGTGTACCTATGGTTTGGGACATCGGAAATAGAAAGTATGCCTATCAAATTGGGATGGAGGGAGTGATATTTTTATATGTAATTAAGTAGTTGACATATTCCAGGATAATATCATTAGTGAACACTATGATGTCGAAGAGATGACTTTCTCTCGGGAGGAGGAACTGTTTCCGTCTGTGGATGTTGCTCATGCCTCTTTAATGGAAGAAGTCAATGGTAATGGTGAAACAGTGGAATCAGAGAACATAAACAAGAGGAAGTTGCAGGAAAAGCAAACTGAAGAGAAGGACAATCAAGCTGAAAAGAAGGTTCTTTTTCCCTTCCCTCTAGCTATTAGAAGATAGCATTCTTCCATTTTCCTGCAGAACCTCTTGTAATTACAAATATGCTTGAATTAAATTAGTGTGTCTTGTTCTCATCACCATCAGCAGCAGTGTTATTGCCTTAAAAATTAATGCTGATTAGCACTTCTTTAACATCAGCAAATGGTATCATGTGCAAGATTTTTTATTTACATTGCTACTTCCGCAGGAACCAAACAAAGCTCCTGATAGTTGGTTCGAATTGAAAGTTAATACACATGTTTATGTAAATGGGTTGCCTGATGATGTCATAGCTGAAGAAGTAAGTCAGATTCACTTTCTCCTTCTCGATGATTATCTCTCTCTCTTATGAAGGATTTCATTTCATTATCAATTTGCAGGTGGTGGAAGTATTCTCCAAATGTGGGATAATCAAGGAGGTAGTATGCATGTTTTTTTCAAATTTTTTAGTTCTACTCATGGTCGAGCGGTAGTTGTTCCCTTTACTTTTATGGCATTCAGATTCTGTCTAAGATGCTTTGACTGATGTGCTCGCTTTGTGTGTCTGCACACTTGGGCATTTGAGTTTGTCTTTGTTCATGATGTGGCTCATCTGATATTCCAAGTTTTATTTTATAGGATCCTGAAACAAAAAAGCCTCGTGTGAAGATCTATGTTGACAAAGAGACTGGAAGAATAAAGGGAGATGCTCTGGTTACATATTTGAAGGTATTTTCTCTAACGTGTCTTCAGATTTATTAATGCCTTGTGCATAATTAATTTATGCTTGGATACTAGGAACCATCAGTTGATCTGGCTATACAAATTTTGGATGGGACATCTTTACGGCCTGGGGGCACAATCCGTATGTCAGTTAGCAGAGCCAAGTTTGAGCAGAAAGGTAATAATTTTAATTGATAGAAGTGTGATTGATAGTACTTTATATTCCTAGTTACTTAGGCCATATCAAGTAATTAAAAGAGTCTTGAAAATATCTTGTTCCTCCTAGAAGTGCAATTTGTACACTTTTATTTTATTTGAAGACTGCATTAATGGATGTATGCTAAATGCAGGTGATAAATTTATATCCAAACAGGTAGATAACAAGAAAAAGAAGAAGCTGAAGAAGGTTGAGGAGAAGATGCTTGGTTGGGGTAGGATCTGATCCCAATTATTGAAATACAGCCATGACTTTGAACTTGCATACCAATTTGGTAGATACTAGTAACATGCAGTGGTTTAGATTGGATCAATTATCAGTTCATTATTATTTATTTATGCAGCATTAATCTGATTTCTAGAAATGTTGGGAATGGATTTTTGGTCAAATTCTGTTCCTGTTGCTTTGTCCGCTGAATCATTAGTATGCTGCTATTTGATGTGGCCATTAGAGAATATGTGATTTAAGCAGTTGTTTAATTTTTGTTGTCCCATTTCTTTTTCTACTGTTTATTACAATTTTGCCTTTTATTCTCAAAAAAGTTAAAAAAAAGGGAAGAAGAAGAAGAAATAGAAAAAGTGTTGGTTTTTCTAGATTCTCCCTTTTCCAGGCTGACATCACACGGTGCAGGTGGCCTTGATGATGCCAAGGTGTCCATTCCTGCTACTGTTGTTCTTCGTTTCATGTTCACTCCTGCTGAAATGAGGGTAAATTCTGAATCATATATAATTCCAGTGACCACCTATAAAATAAGTGTTGATTGAGGATTACTCGCAGGCACTAAATTATGAATCAGATATCTTCAAGATTATTTTATTTTTGTTGGGTCTTAATCTTCAAGATTATTTGAATACTCAAGTGATTCGTCAATTCTGCTTTGGAACTTCTGACTGTTTCTATTCTACCGCTTAGAATTTTTCCTGCCCTCTTTAACTTTAACTTCTTAGCGGATACTTTTATGCATATTAGCATTCATATTTAATCATGTGAGACTTTGTAATCATTTTCTTTGGCTATTTTTTTCCTGAAGGAACTTTTTTTATGGCATCTTTTTTTTTTTAATAATTTATACAGAGTGATGAAAATTTATGTTCTGAACTAGAAGTTGATGTTAAAGAGGAATGTGCAAAGCTTGGTCCAGTTGATACAGTGAAGGTAATTAAATTGATTTTTCTATTCTTATATATCTGTTTTCGAACTAATTATGCAAGAGAAAAGATAATGAGATTTAAATTGGCTGGTGATCTTGGCTTTTTGACAGAAGGAGATAATTTAAATCTTCTCATTTAGTTCAGCTTTTGATACATAATGGTCCTTAATATTCCTGAAACGCTGACTCTGTTGTCTGTTGAATCTCCGTTTGAATTTCATAATGGAATTTAGCTATTGAAAATTATTCACTAGTTTCCTATTTCTTTTACTTTAAAGGAGAAAATTCCAAATCTCATCTATTGTTAACTCTTGTGCGTACAGCTGTATTGATTTACTTCAGTAATTAAAAATTTTAATTTTCATCATCATAAGTGCTATTGGAAAAAAAAAATTGTATTTCTGAATTCTGACTGTTGCTCCATGAGGCTTGTGTTTTTTTGTTTTTGTTTTTGAGAAGTAACCATGATGCATGTATTTGTTTTGTATTTTTTTCTACCAGGTATGTGAGAACCATCCACAAGGGGTTGTTTTGGTAAAATTCAAGGATAGAAGGGATGCTCGAAAGTGCATTGAAGTGATGAATGGGCGATGGTATGTTGTCTATATAATTAGCAGTCAAAAACATTCCTTCTGTGCATCAGGTTGACTGATCTCTGTCATCAAGTGCATTTTGAATTACTTTTTTTCTTTCACATCATCTTCATCATCATGCAAACGCTTTAAAGGGTTCAAGGATATGGCATTCGATGACATTTGCATGGATGGTTCTCTTGTCATTTTGATTTTCTGAAATAGTGCAATCGTTTCTGATACGAATCTAATAGCAATCTATCATTCAGGTTTGGTGGAAGACAGATACATGCTTGTGAAGATGACGGATCAGTTGATCACGCTGCCATCCGGGACTATGACGATGACGCTGCACGGTTGGAACAATTTGGTGCTGAACTTGAAGCCGAGTGATTCATACCTCGCCTGCCATTAGATCTCAATTTTGTGCATTCTTGGACTTGTTAATAGTTTAGATATTTTCAGTCGACTCTGGGCAAGCATCAGATTAGCGGATGTAATGTCAGCGAGGAACTGTTCCGCTTAAGAGAGAATGCTTTATGACGGTTTAGATCTTCATTTCGAAGAATATTACAATTAGCGATAAAATTTGAAGGATTCCGTTAAAGAGGTGTGTTAGAGCTTTCCACAAAATCTAATGTCATAATCATAAAATACAACACGAGGAAACAATCATCGCCACTATCAACAAAAGAAAATTGCTCTCAAGCGGTCCACATGTATGCTCCGACACAGGTCCTCTTCCCCACCGTGAATTTTGAATATAAATGATACCGACTAAGATGGATGAATAAACCCATCATCTCCTTCTAGCTGCGGATGCTGCAGCTTGCTGGGCGCCTGACTGGGCAGCCACTTGTTCCTCGGGCATATTCATCGCTTGTGTAATGGCATTCATCACAATGAGTCCCAAAGGAATCGAATACATCCACTGCAAAAAAATGGAGATCAGTATCCGTTGTGTATATATCCTCATCTTCATAGAATTCTCACACTTTAAATTATTTGGAGAACCAAATTGTAACATTCATATTCAAAAATTTTGAGCTGATTTATACACGTATCCAACAACTAATTCTGAAATGCTTACATATTTAGCCCAGAAGGACCTCTCAGGTGGTTGAACAATTTCACCCTCTCCATTTTCTCCAACTGCTGCCTCTGTAAAAATTGGCGTCCTGCAAGATAACAATGAATTACTTAACACACATCACAAAAATAATACAGAAACAACTTTATCCCCCCAAATGAAAGGGTATTCATTTCAGACATAGCAAGGATATGTGCATGGCCTTTGAAGCAGGTCTATAGTGCCAGCCAAGCCAGCTGCTCAATGATTGAAGTCAGAAGAACACACGCTGAACAAAACAAGAGAGAAGAAGCACAAAGCAGTTACAGTACTCACCTTGGCGCCTGCTCAGTGCTTTTCAGAATTGTATGCGAGTTGAATGACCATTTCGATGGCTAAAACACAATTTAGACAAAATATAATTAGATTATGGGATTACATGACACGTTTAACATGCCGAACGAATAGAAGGGTGGCGTGAAAATGAGAGCTTCAAAGATTATTTAAAGAAAAATAACTTCATCTTCCATCCTAATTATTTTCTGCCTTCACCTTGCAGCATCATTAACAGCAAATCCTAGTCCATAGAAACATATAGTAACTTACAAGTCTCAACTGGCGAGGGTAAAAACATGCCCCAGGGGCACCATAATTGACAGCCAAGATATTAACTCCATCCTGCAACAAAAGATGGACGATAAAAGTTAAAAAAAGAAAGAAAAAGAAATATACATGGTAATGTTCTCAAACAGGTTTAATGCTTGCGAAAGAAATAAAGGAGCAAGCAACAGTTCAAAACTCATCAAAGTTGAGATTTACCACATGTATAACAAAATGTTCATCCAAACCCTCCCGTGGAAGACATCTCTGCAAATAAAGGAAGAAATAATGAAGGGAAAAAAAAAGATGCAGATAAAAAAGAAAATGGAACAAATTATAAACAGTGCAGAGTCTATACAGGCCATATCTATAATCAAATATTCAAAGTTGTCATCATAGTTTGAAGGTGTTAAATTTCACATAACTGTTGTATGATATTCACATATATTTTTAACTATTCAAGTGAAGTATCAATTACAATCGCAAATTAACGCAATCAGAAGCAACATATGAAAGGCTCTAGCGAAATAGAATAGTATGGTTCATCAGCAACTCACCGCTTTTACAGACGAGATAACATAGTCCTTGCCGGGAGGGCTCAACACATTAGAAGGCAGTCTTATCCGATAGAACTCATCTTCTCGCAGCAATTTCTGCAAATATTCCAACTTTTCTAAACTAAAGCATGGGAGGCATTGACTAAGCAAATGTCAATTAAGAAGTGACACTGCTTACTTCAAATTGCTCTTTCTCCACTAGCGTTAATGAATTTCTTGAAAACCGCAACTTCGTGAAAGTCTACTGACAAGTTCAAATTCCCAAATAAACACTATAATTTCAATTCGATTCTAAAAGGAAAAAGAAATAGTAGCAAAAAGGAGGGGGACCTGGCCACCGTGAATGGTGGTTTTGAGGCGAGCAGAGAAGGTGCCGGCCGGAGAAAAATCGGAGTCACCAAAGGCGTGTTCAAGAGTGAACTGGATCTTAGAGTCGGAATCTGAATCGGAGTACTTCTTTCGAGAGGATCTAACAGAAGCAGGATCAGGGGACGGTTGGTAGGCCTGCGATCCTTCCAGACCGAACTCTTCGTCGTCTGGGAGAAGCTCATCCGACTGGAAACCTGATGTCACGGCCAACAGAACACTAACAATCACCAACAACAGCTTCCTCTTCGTCTTCATCGTCGCCATGAGTAGAACTAGAGAGAGATTTTCAGTGTTACATGAGTAGGGAGTAGTGGTGTCCTTTTAATCTTGGGCTTCGCTGGCCCATTCTCTGCTGTGTTGGCCTCCTCCAAGTAGTCCACAATCACTTGGCAAGTGGTATAATGGTAAATTATGTTAAAGTAGAGGGATATGTGTGTGAATAAAATTATCACTCTCTTTGAGTTTGACCCTTTCTAAAACGCGCCCCCCCCCCCCCTCTTCTCTCTCTCTCTCTCTCTCTCTCTGTGGAACATTGTGTGTCGTTTATGTTAATAATAAAGAAATTCAGGTAGCAAGTAAACCCTAAGCTCGCTCGATCTCAGAGAGAGTGGGGAGAGGATCAAACTTTGAAGGAAGAAAGGTTGGGAGAGAGAAGAGAGAAAGAGTGGGGAAAGATGGACGCTATGAGGAAGCAGCTAGATGTACTGATGGGGGCTAACAGAAACGGCGACGTAAGGGAGGTCAATCGCAAATATTACGATCGTGATGTCTGTCGCATGTTCCTCGTCGGCCTTTGCCCCCACGAACTCTTCCAACTCACCGTAAATTCTCATCGAATTCTCTTTTCCTTTTTTTTTAAACCCTAATTCTCTCAATATAGTTTGTGCTTTTCTTCTTTTGCTTCAATTTCTCTACGTGTTCAAAGAGACAGATGCTTTACGTGATAACCCTGTCATGGCAGAAAATGGACATGGGGCCATGCCCAAAGGTGCACTCGTTGCAGCTGAGGAAAGAGTACGAAGAAGCAAGGGCGAAAGGTGTGGATAACTATGACAGGGAGTTGGAGGATGTTATTGATAAGCTCATTGTTGAGTGCGATAAGAAAATCGGTAGAGCTCTTAAGCGTCTTGAGGATGAGGATGCTAAGGCTGCTATTGCCATTTCTGTCTCCGAGGTTACTCAGGTCAAGCCCCTTAACTTCTCCATTGTTCACATTTCCCTCCTCCCATCGTTTGATGGATTTTAATGCTTAGAGAATGCCTTGCTACTGCAGACACCCGAGACAATTGAGCTGTCTAAGCAGATAAAGCAGAAGTTAAAAGAAGCTGATAAATACGGTAAGAGATAAGCGGTTCAAATCTTCTCAGAAAATTGGTGCGTATTGTGTCATTCTCTATTTGTGCTTATTTTAATGTATGCGTAGATCTTGAGGGGAAGACGGATTTTAAGATTCAAGCACTCGAAGAAGTAGAAAAACTCAGAAGCGAAAGAGCTGAAAAGCAGGTACGGAGCTGTGACCACCCCCAACACACCACACACACACACACAGTGATTATGGTGTTGGTCTCGCTAAAATGTTTTAATTTTTTTTTTTGAGGTTGTGTTATCTTCTCTTTAGTTACATCTTCACTTGTATGCATGTCTTACTCTTGTGGCAGTCTGCTCTT
>CAODLS013663976.1:0-10587 GCA_948243855.1 Flueggea neowawraea
AGCGCTAAACTTGCTCGTTAGGTTTGAAAGCTAGAACAACCCTTTTTTGCGCAAGTTGTGTACGATCCATGATCGAGAGCTTAAAAGCACAAAATCGTCCTATGTGGGAGAATTGAAGTTGGGTAGTGCAATGCTAAATAATACATGATTTGTATCGCTAAATTGGCTCGTTAGGTGTGAAAGCTAGAAAGACCCTTTGTTGCGCAAGTGGTGTATGAGCAACGATCGATAGCTTAAAACACGAAATTGGCCAAGGTGAGAGAATTATATTTTTCAAGTCTAAAGCTAACTAATACTAGATTTTTATAGCTAAACTTTCTCATTAGGTTCGCAAGGTAGAATGACCTTTTTTGTGCAAGTTGGGTAAGATCCATGATCGAGAACTTAAAAGCACAAAATCATCCAAGGTGGGAGAATTGATGTTGGATAGTCCAATGCTAATAATACTTGTTTTGTAGATCTCATTCGGTTTGAAAGCTAGAAACACTCTTTTTTGCACAAGTTGTGTACGATCCATGATCGAGCGCTTAAAAGCACGAAATCGTTCAAGGTGGGAGAATTGAAGTTGGGTAGTCCAATGCTTAATAATACTTGATTTGTAGCGCTAAACTTCCTCGTTAGGTTTGAAAGCTAGAACGACCCTTTTTTGCCCAAGTTGTGTACGATCCGTAATTGAGAGCTTAAAGGCTCGAAATCGTCCAAGGTGGTAGAATTGAAGTTGGATAGTCCAATGCTAAATAATACTTGATTTTTATCGCTAAACTTGCTCCTTTGGTTTGAAAGCTAGAACGAGCCTTTTTGTGCAAGTGATGTACAATCCACGATCGAGAGCTTAAAGGCATGAAATTGGCCAAGGTGAGAGAATTGTATTTTCAAGTCTAATGCTAACTAATACTTGATTTGTAGCGCTAAAAATGTCATTAGGTTTGAAGGCTAGCACAACCTTTTTTGTCCAATTTGCGTACGATCCATGATCGATAGCTTAAAAGCACAAAGTCAGCCAATGTGGGAGAATTGAATTTGCACAGTCCAACGACAAATAATACTTGATTTGAAAAGCTAAACTTGCTCATTAGGTTTTAAAGCTAGAATAACTTTTTTGCGTAAGTTGTGTACTATCCTTCATCGAGAGCTTAAATGCTTGAAATCGTCCAAGGTGGGAGAATTGAAGTTGGGTAGTCCAATGCTTAATAATACTTGATTTCTAGCGCTAAAGTTGCTCATTAGGTTTGAAAGCTAGAATGACCCTTTTTTGTCCAAGTTTTGTGCGATCTGTGATTGAGAGCTTAAAGACACGAAATCGTCCAAGGTGGGAGAATTGAAGTTGGATAGTCCAATGCTAAATAATACTTGATTTTTATCACTAAACTTGCTCGTTCGGTTTGAAAGCTAGAATGACCATTTTTTTCAAGTTGTGTATGATCCATGATCGAGAGCTTTAGCCCATGAAATCGCACAAGGTGGGAGAATTGAAGTTGAATAGTTCAATGCTAAATAATACATGTTTTGTGTCTCTGAACTTGCTCGTTATGTTTGAAAGCTAGAACGACCCTTTTTTGCGCAAGTTGTCTACGATCCATGATCTCGAGCTTAAAAGCATGAAATTGGCCAAGGTGGGAGAATTTAATTTGGATTGTCCAATGCTAAATAATACATGATTTGTGTTGCTAAACTTGCTCAATAGTTTTGAAAGCTAGAACGACCCTTTTTTGTTCAAGTTGTGTACGATCTATGATCACGAGCTTAAAAGCATGAAATTGGCCAAGGTGGGAGAATTTAATTTGGATTGTCCAATGCTAAATAATACATGATTTGTATTGCTAAACTTGCTCAATAGGTTTGAAAGCTAGAACGACCTGTTTTTTGCTCAATTGTGTACGATCCATGACCGAGAGCTTAAAAGTTGAAATCGGTCAAGGTGGAAGAATTGAAGTTGGATAGTACAAGGCTAAATAATACATGATTTGTACCGCTAAACTTGGTTGTTAGGTTTGAAAGCTAGAACAACTCTTTTTTGCCCAAGTTGTGTACTATCCACGATTGAAAGCTTAAAAGAACAAAATTGTCCAAGGTGAGAGAGTTGTAGTTTTCACTTCTAATGCGAACTAATACTTGATTTGTAGCGCTAAACTTGATCTTTAGGATTGAAAGCTAGAAGGACCTTTTTTGTGCAAGTTGTGTACAATCCATGATCGAGAGCTTAAAAGCGCGAAATCATCCAAGGTATGAGAATTGAAGATGGATAATCCAATGCTAAATAATACATGTTTTGTATCGCTAAATTTGCTCGTTATGTTTGAAAGCTAGAACGACCATGTTTTGCGCAAGTTGTGTATGATCCATGATCGAGAGCTTAAAAGCACCTAATTGGCAAAGGTGAGAGAATTTAAGTTGGATAGTCCAATGCTAAGTAATACATGATTTGTAATGCTAAACTTGCTCGTTGGGTTTGAAAGCTAGAACAACCATTTTTTAGAATCGAAAGAACAAAATTTCCCACGGTGGGAGAATCGAAATTGGATAGTCCAATTGTAAATAATACTTGATTTGTGGTGCTAAACTTGCTCGTTAGCTTTGAAAGCTAAAACGACCCTTTTTGTGTAAGTTGTTTATATCCATGATCAAGAGCTTAAAAGTAAAAAATCGTCCAAGGTGGGGGAATTGAAGTTGGATAGTCCAATGCTTAATAATACTTGATTTGTAGTGCTAAACTTGCTCGTTAGGTTTGAAAGCCAGAACGACCCTTTTTTGTGCAAGTTGTGTGCGAAATGTTATTGAGAGCTTAAAAGTACAAAATTGGCCAAGGTGGGAGAATTTAAGTTGGGTAGTCCAATGCTTAATAATACTTGATTTGTAGCACTAAACTTGCTCGTTAGGTTTGAAAGCTAGTACGACCTTTTTTTGGGCAAGTTGTGTACAATCCATGATTGAGAGCTTCAAAGCACGAAATCGTCCAAGGTGGGAGAGTTGAATTTGGATAGTCGAAAGCTAAATAATACACGATTTGGATCGCTAAACTTGTTCGTTAGGTTTGAAAGCTAGAACGACCCTTTTTTTCTCAATTGTGTACGATCCATGATCGTGAGCTTAAAAGTTGAAATCGTACAAGGTGGGAGAATTGAAGATGGGTAGTCCAACGCTAAATAATACATGATTTGTATTGCTAAACTTGCTCGTTAGCTTTGAAATTGAGAACAACCTTTTTTTGCGCAAGTTATTTACGATCCATGATAGCGATCTTAAAAGCACGAAATTTGCCAAGGTGGGAGAATGGAAGTTGGGTAGTCCAATGCTTATTAATACTTGATTTGTAGCGCTAAACTTGCTCGATAGGTTCGAAAGCTAGAACGACCCTTTTTTGCCCAAGTTGTGTACGATCCATCATCGAGAGCTTAAAAGCACAAAATTTGGCAAGGTGGGAGACTTCAAGTTGGATTGTGCAATGCTAAATAATGCAAGATTTGTATCGCTAAACTTGCTCGTTAGGTTTGAAAGCTAGAATGACCTTTTTTTGTGCAAGTTGGGTATGATTCATGATTGAGAAAGCACGAAATCGTCCAAGGTGGGAGAATTGAAGGTAGATAGTCCAATGCTAAATAATACATGATTTTTTTTGCTAAAGTGGCTTGTTAGGTGTGAAAGCTAGAACGACCCTTTTTTGCGCAAGTGGTGCATGATCCACGATCACGAGCTTTAAAGATAGAAATTGGCCAAGGTGAGAGAATTGTAATTTTCAAGTCTAATGCTAAGTAATAATTGATTTGTAGCGCTAAACTTGCTTGTTAGGTTTGAAAGCTAGAACGACCCTTTTTTGCACAAGTTGTGTACGATCCATGATCGAGAGCTTAAAAGCACGAAATCGTGCAAGGTGGGAGAATTGAAGTTGGATAGTCCAATGTTTAATAATACTTGATTTGTAGTGCTAAACTTGCTCGTTAGGTTTGAAAGCCAGAATGACCCTTTTTGCACAAGTTGTGTACGATCCATGATCGAGAGCTTTAAAGCACGAAATCGTCCAAGGTAGGAGAATTGAAGTTGGATTGTTTGATGGTCAATAATACTTGATTTGTAGCACTAAACTTGCTCGTTAGCTTTGAAAACTAGAACGACCATTTTTTGCACAAGTTGTGTGCGATCCGTGATTGAGAGATTAAAAATACGAAACCATCCAAGGTGGGAGAATTGAATTTGGATAATCCAGTGCTAAATAATACTTGATTTTTATCACTAAATGTTCTCGTCAGGTTTGATAGCTAGAACAACCATTTTTTGTACAAGTTGTGTATGATCCATGATCCAGAGCTTAAAAGCACGAAATTGGACTAGGTGGGAGAATTGAATTTGTATAGTCCAACGCTAAATAATACATTATTTGTATTGCTAAACTTGCTAGTAGGTTTGAAAGCTATAACGACCCTTTTTGCGCAAGTTTTGTACTATCCATGATCGAGAGCTTAAAAGCATGAAATCGTCCAAGGTGGGAGAATTGAAGTTGGATAGTCGAATGCTAAGTAATACATGATTTGTAGCGCTAAACTTGCTCGTTAGGTTTGAAAGCCAGAAGAACCATTTTTTCCGTAAGTTGTGTATGAGCGACGCTCGATAGCTTAAAAGCACAAAATTGGCCAAGGTGGGAGAATTGAAGTTGGATAGTCCAATGCTAAATAAACTTGCTCGCTAGGTTTGAAAGCTAGAACGACTCTTTTTTGTGCAAGTTGTGTACGGTCCATGATCGAGAGCTTAAAAGGACGAAATCGTCCAAGGTGGGAGAATTGTAGTTTCCAAATCTAAAGCTAAATAATACTTGATCTCTAGCACTAAACTTGCTCGTTAGGTTTGAAAGCTGAAACGACCATTTTCTATAGAAGTCCATGATCGATAGCTTAAAAACACGAAATCGGCCAAGGTGGGAGAATTTAAGTTGGATAGTCCAATGCTAAGTAATACATGATTTGTAGCACTAAACTTGCTCGTTATGTTTCAAAGCTAGAACAACCCTTTTTTGCATAAGTTGTGTACGATCCATGAACGAGAGCTTAAAAACATTAAATCGGCCAAGGTGGGAGAATTTAAGTTGGGTAGTCCAATGCTAAGTAATAAATGATTTCTAGCGCTAAAATTGCTTGTTAGCTTTGAAAGCTAGAACAACCCTTTTTTGCGCAAGTTGTGTATGATCCACGATCAAGAGCTTAAAAGCACGAAATTGGCCAAGGTGGGCGAATTGTATTTTTCAAGTCTAATGATAACTAATACTTGATTTGTAGCGCTAAACTTGCTCGTTAGGTATCAAAGCTAGAACGACCATTTTTTGCCAAATACCATGACCGATAGCTTAAATGCACAAAATCGACCAAGGTGAGAGAATTTAAGTTGGAAAGTCCAATGCTAAGTAATAAATGATTTGTAGCGCTAAACTTGCTCGTTATGTTTGAGAGCTAGAACGACCCTTTTTTATGCATGTTGTGAATGATCTATGACCGAGAGCTTAAACGCATGAAATCAGCCAATGTGGGAGAATTGAATTTGGATAGTCCACCGCTAAATAATACATGATTAGTATCGCTAAACTTGCTTATTAGGATTGAAAGTTAGAACAATACTTTTTGCGTAAGTTCTGTACGATCCATGATGGAGATCTTAAAAGCACAAAATCGTCCAAGGTGGGAGTCTTGAAGTTGGATAGTCCAATGCTAAATAATACTTTATTTTTAGTGCTAAACTTGCTCGTTAGGTTTGAAAGCTAGAACAACCCTTTTTTGCACAAGTTGTGTACGATCCATGATCGAGAGCTTAAAAGCACGAAATCGTCCAAGGTGGGACAATTGAAGTTGGATAGTCCAATGCTAAGTAATACATGATTTGTATTGCTAAAGTTGCACGTTAGGTTTGAAAGCTATAACAACCCTTTTTTACCCAAGTTGTGTACGATTCATGATCGAGAGCCTAAAAGCACAAAATCGGCCAAGCTTGGAGAATTTAAGGTGGATAGTCCAACGGTAAGTAATACATGATTTGTAGCGCTAAACTTGCTTTTTAGGTTTGAAAGCTAGAACGACCCTTTTTTGCGGAAGTTGTGTATTATCACGATCGAGAGCCTAAAAGCAAAAAATCGACCAAGGTGTGACTCTTGAAGTTGGATAGTCCAATCCTAAATAATACCTGATTTGTATCGCAAAGTTGCTCATCAGGTTTCAAATATAGATCGATCCTTTTTTGTGCAAGTTGTGTACGATCCATGATCGAGAGCTTAAAAGCACGAAATCGGCCTATGTGGGAGAATTGGAGTTAGATAGTCAAATGCTAAATAATAATTGATTTGTAGCGCTAAAATTGCTCGTTGGGTTTGAAACATAGAATGACCCTTTTTTGCACAAGTGGTGTACAACCAATGATTGAGAGCTCAAAAGCACGAAATCGTCCAAGGTCGGGTAATTGAAGTTGGCTAGTCCAATGCAAAATAATACATGATTTGTATCGCTAAACTTGCCATTTAGGTTTGAAAACTAGAACGACCCTTTTTTGTGCAAGTTGTGTACGATCCATGATTGAGAGCTTAAAATCACGAAATCGGCCAAGGTGGGAGAATTTAAGTTGGATAGTCCAACGCGAAGTAATACATGATGTGTGGTGCTAAACTTTCTTGTTAGGTTTGAAATCTAGAACGACCATTTTTTGCACAAGTTCTGTACGATCCATGATCGGGAGCTTAACAGCACGAAATCGGCTAAGGTGAGAGAATTGTAGTTTTCAAGTCTAATGCTAGAATAACCATTTTTCGCGAAAGTTGTGTACGATCCATAATTGAGAGCTTAAAAGAACGAAATCGGCCAAGGTCGAAGGATTGAAGTTGGTTACTCCAATGCTAAATAATACTTGATTTGTAGCGCTAAACTTGCTCGTTATGTTTAAAAGCTAGAATGACGAATTTTTGCGGAAATTGTGTAAGATCCATTATCGAGAGCTTAAAAGCACAAAATTGGCCAAGGTGGGGGAATTGAAGATGCATAGTCCAATCCTAAATAATACTTGATTTGTAGCACTAAACTTGCTCTTTAGGTTTGAAAGCTAGAACAACACTTTTTTGCGCATATTATGTACGATCCATGATTGAGAGCTTCAAAGCACAAATACGTCCGAGGCGGGAGAATTATAGTTTCAAGTCTAAAGCTAAGTAACACTTGATTTGTATTGCTAAAGTTACTCGTTAGTTTTGAAAACTAGAACGACCACTTTTTGCTGAAGTTGTGCAAGATCCATGTTCGAGAGCTTAAAACCACGAAATCGTCCAACGTGGGGGAATTGAAGTTAGATAGTCCAACGCTATATAATACTTGATTTGTAGTGCTAAACTTGCTCGTTAGGTTTGAAACCTAGAATGACCCTTTTTTTAGCAAGTTGTGTACGATGCGTGATTGAGAGCTTAAAAGCATGAAATAGTCCAAGGTGGGAGAATTGAAGTTGGATTCCGATGCTAAATAGTGCTTAATTTCTAGCGCTCTTGCTCGTTAGTTTTGAAACCTAGAACGACCCTTTTTGCACATGTTGTGTACGATCCATGATCGAGAGCTTAAAAGCACGAAATAATCCAATGTGGGAGAATAGAAGTTGGATAGTCCGATGCTAAATAAAGCTTGATTTGTAGTGCTAAACTTGCTTGTTAGTTTTGAAACCTAGAACGACCCTTTTTACGAAGTTGTGTACGATCCATGATCGAGAGCTTAAAAGCACAAAATCGTCCAAGGTGGGAGAATGGAAGTTGGATAGTCCAATGATTGAGAGCATAATTGATTTGTATCGCTAAACTTGACCGTTAGTTTTGAAACGAAGAATGACCATTTCTTGCACAAGTTGTGTACGATCCATGATCGAGAGCTTAAAATCACAAAATCGTCCAAGGTGGGAGAATTGAAGTTGGATAGTCCAATGCTAAATAATAATTGATTTTTATCACTAAACTTCGTCATTAGGTTTGAAAGCTAGAATGGCCATTTCTTGTGCAAGTTGTGTGCGATCCAAGATCGACAGCTTAAAAGCTCGAAATCGGCCAAGGTGGGAGAATTTAAGTTGGATAGTCCAACGCTAAGTAATACATGATTTGTGGTGCTAAACTTTCTTGTTAGGTTTGAAATCTAGAACGACCCTTCTTTGCGCAAGTTCTCTACGATCCATGATCGGAAGCTTAACAACATGAAATCAGCTAAGGTGGAGAATTGTAGTTTTCAAGTCTGATGCTAACTAACACTTGATTTGTGGTGCTAAAATTGTTCGTTATTTTTGAAATCTAGAATAACCATTTTTCGCGAAAGTTGTGTACGATCCATAATTGAGAGCTTAAAAGCACGAAATCGGCCAAGGTCGAAGGATTGAAGTTGGTTAGTTCAATGCTAAATAATACTTGATTTGTAGCCCTAAACTTGCTCGTTATGTTTAAAAGCTAGAATGACGAATTTTTGCGGAAGTTGTGTAAGATCCATTATCAAGAGCTTAAAAGCACGAAATTGGCCAAGGTGGGGGAATTGAATATGCATAGTCCAATGCTAAATAATACTTGATTTGTAGCACTAAACTTGCTTGTTAGGTTTGAAAGCTAAAACAACACTTTTTTGCGCATATTATGTATGATCCATAATTGAGATTTAAAAGCACTAAATCGTCCAAGGCGGGAGAATTATAGTTTTCAAGTCTAAAGCTAAGTAATACTTGATTTGTAGCGCTAAACTTGCTCGTTAGTTTTGAAAGGTAGAACTACCACTTTTTGCTGAAGCTGTGCAAGATCCATGTTCGAGAGCTTAAAACCACGAAATCGTCCAAGGTGGGGGAATTGAAGTTGGATAGTCCAACGCTAAATAATACTTGATTTGTAGTGCTAAACTTGCTCGTTAGGTTTGAAAGCTAGAATGACCCTTTTTTTAGCAAGTTGTGTACGATCCGTGATTTAGAGGTTAAAAGCACGAAATAGTCCAAGGTGGGAGAATTGAAGTTGGATAGTCCGATGCTAAATAATGCTTGATTTCTAGCGCTCTTGCTCGTTAGTTTTGAAACCTAGAACGACCCTTTTTGCACAATTTGTGTACGACCCATGATCGAGAGCTTAAAAGCACGTAATCGTCCAATGTGGGAGAATAGAATTTGGATAGTCTGATGCTAAATAATGCTTGATTTATAGTCCTAAACTTGCTCGTTGGTTTTGAAACCTAGAACGACCCTTTTTTGCGCACGTTGTGTTCGATCCATGATCGAGAGCTTAAAAGCACAAAATCGTCCAAGGTGGAGAATTGAAGTTGGATAGTCCAATGATTGAGAGCGTAATTGATTTTTATCGCTGAACTTGACCGTTAGTTTTGAAACGAAGAATGACCATTTCTTGTGCAAGTTGTGTACGATCCATGATCGATAGCTTAAAAGAACGAAATAGTCCAAGGTGGGAGAATTGAAGTTGGATAGTCCGAAGCTAAATAATGCGTGATTTCTAGCGCTCTTGCTCATTAGTTTTGAAACCTAGAACGAACCGTTTTGCACAAGTTGTGTATGACCCATGATCGAGAGCTTAAAAGCACGTAATCGTCCAATGTGGGAGAATAGAATTTGGATAGTCTGATGCTAAATAATGCTTGATTTGTAGCGCTAAACTTGCTCGTTGGTTTTGAAACCTAGAACGACCCTTTCTTGTGCAAGCTGTTTGCGATTCAAGATCGACAACTTAAAAGCACGAAATCATCCAAGGTGGGAGAATTTAAGTTGGATTGTCAAATGCTAAGTAATACCTGATTTGTAACGCTAAACTTGCTCGTTATATTTGATGGCTAGGATGACCATTTTTTTGAGCAAGTTGTGTACGATCCACGATCGAGATCTTAAAAGGAGAAAATTGGCCAAGGTGGGAGGATTGAAGTTGGATAGTCCAATTCTAAACAATACTTGATTTGTAGCGCTAAACTTGCTCGTTAGGTTTGAAAGCTAGAACGACCGTTTTTACACAAGTTGTGTATGATCCATGATCGAAAGCTTAAAAACATGAAGTCGTCCAAGGTGGGAGTATTGAAGTTGGATAGTCCAATGCTAAATAATACGTGATTTTTATCACTAAACTTTCTCCTTAGGTTTCAAATTTAGAACCACCCTTTTTTGTGCAAGTTGTGAACGATCCATGATATAGAGCTGAAAAGCACAAAATCGTCTAAGGTGGGAGTCTTGAAGTTGGATAGTCTAATGCTAAATCATACATGATTTGTATCACTAAACTTTCTCGTTCGGTTTGACAGCTAGAACCACCCTTTTTTGCGCAAGTTATGTACGATCCACGATCGAAAGCTTAAAAGCACGAAATAGTCCAAGGTCGGAGAATTGAAGTTGGGTAGTCCAATGCTAAGTAATACATTATTTGTATCTCTAAACTTGCTCATTAGGTTTGAAAGATAGAACGACCCTTTTTTGTGCAAGTCGTCTATGATTGACGATCGAGAGCTTAAAAGCACGAAATCAGCCAAGGCGGGAGAATTGTATTTTTCAAGTCTAATGCTAACTAATACTTGATTTGTAGCGCTAAACCTTCTTGTTAGGCATCAAAGCTAGAACAAACATTTTTTG
>CAODLS013664872.1:0-11449 GCA_948243855.1 Flueggea neowawraea
TGTATTTTAATATGTGCTTGCTGGCTTGCCTCAAACTTTCACCTGGTTTTGCATATTGTCTTTACTTTCGGTGTTGCAGGCAAGTGGATTTTCATGTTTGAGTTGAGCTTGAACTTGAGCTTGTGTTGGAGTTTGCTTGACAATTGAAGAACAGATTGACGTTGTGTTGGTGAGGGCAGGAAACTCGATCTGGTGGACATAGCATGGGTGCTGGATGTGCTATAAAAGTAGGAATACTATCTCCAGGCATCAATACTGATACTCCATTGGCATATACGGTCATCTGTACATGTTAAAAACAAGTAAGAGAGAAGTGTAATTCTTCATTCTAAAGTAGGAATCAATACTTCTAGAACCAAAAAAACTAAAGTATGGTAAGTTCACAAATTCAACATTATAATAGAATCAATACTGCACAGTATAAGTTGTTTGAAATGAATAGCTGACCATAAAATCTCTTTAGCAATATCAATGCGAAAGAGATGAAAATTCAAATTAAATCATCTAAACATACCAATTGCAAATCACAGCAGCTGCAATTTGAACGAGACATGCTTTGCAGCAATAGTATGTACACATGAACTTGTACTCATTTCATAATTGAGATGAATCATGTCTATAATTGATACGGCTCACTTTCCGATTACAACCCTTGAAACAAGAAACAAAATCTGACACCATAGCTGATAAATTTTGACAATTGAGTGTATGTGTAATTCACATGAGTAATTACTAGACCTCCCAAGCAACACTAATGTTAATGGATAGACGTTGAAAAGGCAAACATAACCAGAAAGCATTCTCAAAGTGCAGCTGTTAATAACTTGGAATAATGTCACGAGTATATTGTGCAACAACAGACCAACAAGAAAACACTCAAGCAAGCAAATTAACTGTCTACAAAACCAGAACGAACACATCAAGACAAATGGATTGTGCAGTGAATGTCATAAAGTCAAGGTGTGGTAGTGGATTCTAAGTTTTAAGCAGTGTTAAATTCTGCATTGCAAGTCTACGGAGGTAAATTCAATTTCTCATGTATTTCATGACTTCAGATTGCCTTTTTGGATACGACTCATGCAACATTATGTCCCTCTATGCTTTTTCTTGAACTTTTGCAAATTGCCAATGGGCATAAACTGCACATCACATCAAGTCAGAGATTCTGTACATTGCTGTGGAGCCAATGTGTTCAATAAGGAGCGGCCAGAGAACAAGTCTCACTGTTTATTAGCAATCTTGGACCCCAAAAAATGCAAAGTCTCCTCAACTGATAATCTTATAACACTTTGAAGAACATCCTGTCTAAGTTGACAAGAAGGATATAAATATGGGTCCTTAGGACATCATATCAAATTAGGGTAAAACGATTAAGACCTATCACCATACAACTCCTAAGGACATTTTTCTACAATCAGATCAGAGTGATCCAATGATTCAGAATTCTCATAATTTGTTAATTCTCTCTAAGCTTTAAATGGTTCGCAATGAAGAAATGATCAGTTAACATTTGATCACTTCATAAAAGTTGATACAACCTCATATGTAGGCCATGTCCCACATAAGAGTTAGCAATCAAATTGCACAATAAGTTCAGATCAGGAAGTGGGCCTGATGTACTCTTTAAATTTCTGGCTCATAGTAGACCACAGAGGTGATGACCCGTGAAGGACCCCTCAAAGGTTCCTCTTATAAAATACCAACCCAGACTCATATAGTTTAACTGGCAGGCATGGTATCATTAAAGCACATAAACACAACACTTCAAACTAGTTGGATGGACATTGGCAATAAGGGGATAATTAATTAGGCTTGGCCACAGAGGTGAGGCAGTCTTGAGACCGTAGGGATTGAGTGACGATGCGGGGCAGCTTGAAGTTTGGTAGTACTAACTATTAATCCTCATGGACAACATGTATGCTGATGTACAAGTGGTGGGTCTAAACAAGGAGAAGTACATCTACTCCTCTGATTTTTTTTGCCTTGGACAAGTCATTGATTCAATAGACAAACACTTGGATGGGCCATCAACTCCAATCATAAGTTGGGGACGGGACACAACATTTTCTAGTAGGTGATGAATTTTCAACAATAGAATGCTAAATTACGAATTCAATTACACAAAGAAGCCAAAGTTATATCCGTCAAAACTACAAACTAACTTGAACAGAAACTGTAAAATTAGCCAGTCATGCAAACATTATAAAGTACATAAGGATGAATGCCATAATTAGATGAACAGAACATAGTGGTGAAAATGCTTAACCCAAGCAAGTAGCAGGAATGAAACCAAAAGAAAAAAAAAAACAAAAAACATGCCTCAGTGCTAGATTTAACTTCAGGCGCAGTTTTACCAGCTGAACAAGCTAAAAATTTTCAGTGGCACAAATAAAAGAAACATTTTTAGATTCTTTAATGCGTGACTGCTGTAATTTCTATAATTTTGAGTGAGTTACGCTTAACACTCGTTCTTAGTAAGCTAAAAGAGCTGTTATAAGGAAATCAATCCCACAAATGGAAACGATATTTATTACAAAGAGAAACAAAGAAGCCATTTTTAACAAGAGGTTGAGCCATTAAGAAGTGGCATTGACAAAGAAGCTAAATTTCAGCACCAAACTCAGCAATGGGGAAGCCAGTAGACATGCAATTCAGATAAAATAACAAAAAAGAGTTACTTACTTTAGGTGAAGGATGTCCAAGCTTGGCATTGAAACCCATTTGAGACTCAAGGTCACCATTACCTCTAGCAGAATTGGGTCTAAGAAATCTTTCAAAAATACCCATGACCAAGAACATGGAGATGAGAATGGCAGTGGCAACAAACCCAAAAGACACAGCATTGACCGAGTTATCAAAATGTTTCCAGTGCTCCTCTCTGTGAACATTCAACAATGGAGCTCCAATTGGTGGCCAGGAAGAAGAAAAGCCACCATCTTGTTCTACCATTTTCAGTTATACAAATGAAATTGACTCATAAAAGAAAAAAAGTTAGAAGCTTGAGTCCATTATGATTACGTTTTTGATAAAAGAAAGCAAAATATGGAGGATTTGGAGAGTGTTAAACAAAAACATAAGGCGGTACTTAAGGCTTTTTATACACTGGAATTAAACGTCGAAGGAGTGATTAGAGAAGTGATATTTGAAAGAGAGGGATACCGAGAGGAAAGAAAGCTTTGGAATTTGGGTAGAAGTGGAAATATGGAAACCAAGGAACGGCTGTTTTGGCAGTTGAAATCGACTTTTCAGCTGCTTAACCACAAACCACTGGGTCTACTGCGGACCATCTTGTTTCGCCTTACTACTCTGTCGTCTCTCTTGTGTGCTTCTTTCTACGACAGTAATTTTTGTCTACGGGTGTCATGGTAAAGAAAGAGATTTGACAAGTTTTGTATTACGATTTACAGTTCAAATTCCTTTTTTATTTTGAAGGATCCCAACCCATTCCAAACCCGTCAGCTAAGTTGATCCCACTTCCAAATGGCCCCATCTTTGACTAACCCAGTTAGGCTAACCCTGTTGGAAGGAGGGTGAATTTCATTGATACTCAGAAAATGGGGTGCTATATTGTGAAAATTCTTTAATTTAATGGAGAGGGAAACATACTTAAATTGACTCAAATCTTCCACCCATACCACAAAAAATCATCAACCACGGTCTAGCATGCAAATCAGCTGAAATTTTCGTTGGGTAGACAAACGTTCCGAGTGGGTGTATGCCACACAAGGTATATGTTCATTGTTGTCATGCCTAACATTTACATCTTCTTACCATATTGCTTGTAAATTATTTTTTTTAATAGTTGTTGGATGAGATTTGAACTACAATCTAACCTATAAGTACTTATAAATAGTTCATATTAAGCGGACATATCAACTCGAAGAGTTTCATTTGTAAATCTTTAACGATCTCAAGTCCAAAGTATCATTAATTGATGAAAACGTAATAAAGAGTGTTTGTTGTAGTAGACTCAATAGAAATAGATTGTATAGTAAAAAAAGACAGAAAAAATAACACTTGTTTTGAATAGTAATGAGCAATCAAGTTATAGAAATGAGTCTACATGATGTTAAGGAGAATTACTATTTTGTCCCTATATTATTTAGTATTAGTCATTTTTATTTTTTAATTTTGAAAAATCTTCTATTTTATCCTGCTGTTAAGTTGATGAACACTAACGAAACTCACAAAAATACATTTTTACCGCTTGCCAGGGCAGACATCTGCCATCCTCTCGTCTGATTCTCTCTCTCTCTAACCTCTGCAACTTCAACTGCTGCTTAAACTTGTTGATGAAATCATCAGCCTTAGCATCCACCTCCGCGTCGTCCATCTTTGCCAATTTTCCTTTCGTTCCTTCTCTCATTGTCGTCGGCCGATGAACCTCCACAATGTCCTCTTCAAAATGAGCAAACGCTGACTTGGACCTCGCTGACTTCTTCAATTTGCGGAGGTGTCAGTTCTGTGTAAGGGTTGGCGGTGGTTCTTGGGTTTTTGATTCAGGAGAGAAGTAGCTTGTAAGAGCTTGTGTCGGCGGTGGAGTTTGTTGTTGTTGGTAATACTGATCTTGTTGCAGGGTTTCATGGTGTTGAAATGAGAAATGAGAGGTTCTGCACTGGTTTTTGATTGAATTTTTCTACCTTTAGATTAAATTATGGTTTTTAGGTTAATTTTGTCCGGGGTTTGCTGGAAACAATTTGTTGGCTTTTGCTTTGAATTCCGGGTCTTTGTTTATGGATTTCAAGCTTGATAGGCCTTTTTACAGATTAATTGGGATTTTGCAGAGATGAATTTTGCAGCCATGTGAATTGGGTATCGTCAAAGTTAAGCAAATCTGTTTCTTTTTACAGTTTATTCTTGAACTAATGACAAATCTGAAGGAAATCCAGTGGCGGCGGTGATGCTTGCGTGTTTCGAGCGACGGTGTTGAAGTGTGTTTCCAGCCACAACATTTCTTTAATGGTTTTTCTTATGTGTGAAACTGATTTTTTTTGTTTTGGGAAATTATTATGTCGTCCATGTATTATAGTCGAGTTTGTGAATGTTACTGTATTTTGAAAAGATTTTTATTACATCTTATTCTTAATATCATCAACAAAAATTCAGTTAGAACTTAGCAGAAATAACAAGACAATGTTTATTAAGTCACTCTCTTTTATCTTGTTAGTTCTAGTTGAGTTTCGGTTAAATTCTGATTAACGGAATTTAAGAGTAAGAATGTAATATGAATCTTTTCAAAATACAGTGACGTAATCACGAATTTAACTATAATAAAGACACGAAATAGTAATTTCTCCTTTTTTTCTAGGTTTTATGTATAAAATTTATACTAGATATTAATTGGTGAACTGTGAAAAAATGCAGAGATCTAAGCTTGGTGTCCTCTTTGCAAAAGAAATCCATGAATGAAAATTGGATTTTTTTTCGTATTGAAGACAAAGTTGGTGTGAGTTATTGGATTATAGTATTGGTGGTTTCAATTTGATGCTCTTTGATTTTTATGATTTTGGGTTATTGGATTCTGGTTTGAGAAGAAAGAGAGAGTGGTGGCTTCTATAAAGAGAGAGAAGATGGTGGTGCGTAAGAGAGAGACGTGGACAGAGAGTTGAGAAATAAAGAGAAGGGAAAGTGTAGAATAAAGGAGGAGTTAGGCAAAAATGGTCGTTTCGGGCTTTTGACCACATGGGATTCTGTCCCACATGCTACATCAACAATGTTGATATCTTCGTTAATTTTCAAAAACGACGTTTAATGATAGAGATAAAATATAAATTTTTTCAAAATTGAGAGATAAAAATAGCTATTACGTTATAGTACAGGGATGAAGTAGTAATTCTCCTAATGTTAATGTTCTTAGACACGTCTTCACCACAACTAGGGAAGGCGCAAAAACGAACAAATAGGCCTAAATCATCGGTGTTTTGTTTGTAATATGACAATTAACATTGTTAATCGAAGTGGAAGATGATTTATATTGAATGAAACATATGAAAGAACCAATTCTTTGCTTCTTTCTTCTTTTCTCCAACATTTTGGAGTTTCCAAATCAATTATTTCAAAGCTTTTTATCGAAACATCAATTGAGTCTAGCAAGAAGTATCAACTTTATACACCTTTACATCCCCAAATTTAACAATCATGTCCAACATTTATCATCCAATTTTTCTTTATGAAAGCCCTTTTTATTTGAGAAAATAAATAATTACAAAAACGATGACACATGACCTGCAAGATTGAGCTTTCTTTCCACTAAGGTTTTTTTATCCTACAAGAACCCACTCTCACGATCAATCAAGATTTCGAAATTTTTATATTTCTTTAAGTAATTTTTGAATAAGTCATATTAGAGCATCTCCAACCTAGCTAAATGTTAGAAAATGGCACAAGGTGTGGCATTGTAGCCATGCCACTTCACGTTTTTTTAATTAATTATGCACTTTTATTTAATCTTTTGGATTTTTGGGTATTTATATTTCTTTCATTCTTGTATATTAATCACTTATAAATGAAAATACTAATATTAAGATATTTGCAAAACTATATATTTGTTATTTTTTAACTATGTTGAATATAATTTTAATTATCTCATAATAATATATAAAAATTTAAATATATAAAACATTGTAGATTAATATTACATAGAATTCGAACTACAAGAAGAACATAAAATAAATTTTGTTATAATTTAAATTTTATCAATTTTTAATTAATACAAATAATATATATAAAATAAAACCTTAATACTTAATTTTATTAAATAGTAAAATATAATTTTTTTAATGAATAAGTGAAAAAGAATTAAATTTGTCTTTAAATTGTAAAATAATAATAAAAAAAGTCATGTACAAAAAATATGTAAAAAAAAAAATTTAGAGTTAAAAATAGAATTACTGGTTAGAGATATTTTTGTTATAAAAAATATATTTTTAAAAAAATTTACTGTAAAAATAAAATGTTGAGTTGACGAAGTTGTTAATGGATTAAAGAAAATAATTTAAGTAAATAGTGAGATTAAGCGGTGGAGAGGGGCTAGAAATGAATGCTGGAATCCAAAGTTGGCAGTGCAGAGAGTTCTCAGGTGTCACAGGATTAGCAACAAAAGTACCAAAGATACGTTACTTTCCTTCCTTGTTCTCTCATCACGTATGACGTGTCTCCAACAATTCATTATATTGTCCTACGTGGCATACACGTCAAGGAGGTTTTTTCTCTTTCTTCCATATAAAATTTTTAAAGCCTCTCTTATGATTTAAAATACTTTACTAAACAATATTGCATGGAATGGATGTGGTGCTTATCTTGGAAACAATTGGCAACATAATCTGGTCCCTGGTCCCATGGCATGGTTGTTGCACTAATTTCTTAATTTAGAACCCACACCCCTCTTGTTTCTTAAAGCCTGCCCATCTAAAACCAACAACAGCATATAATAATAACACTGAACATCAAGTAAAGCAAAAGGGCCATCCACTCATCAACAAGACTTTTCGTTTCTTTTGTTAGTATGGACATGAGTCAACATGATCACCACAATGATAGTATTTATTTTTAGTAAAGTTAGTACTTTTTTGATAAATATAGAATTCAATGGATAATAAATAGCATTATAATAGATAGCAGGTTCTTAATAGTAAAAAATAGAGAGTATTACGTCGTTAAACGATATCATTTAACAAACAAGTTTTTAGTGATGAATCGTAAAATTAGTAAATTATCGAGTGATTGATATATTTATATGCTGAAAATATTTTAGGTGTTAGAATTTTTACATTATATTTATGACATTAGTTGCTGAACTGGCAAATAATTAATATGGGCACCTAAACAAAACACTAGTGTGATGAGGCCTAAGGCCTGTTGTAACCGGGTTAAGAACGAGACTACCGTTTTTAGCCCGGTGGACCGGGACGTATTACTGTGTCCCAGTCCGTTAGCCCGTCCTCCTGCAGGAGGACGGGCTAGCTGCATCAGGCGTGGAGCCATGACATTTTTTTTAAATAATAAAATCTAACTGTTTGATTGTTTTGATCAAACGCTCAGATTTACTCAAATGGTAATATTACCGTTGGAGCTAAAAAATTATCCTTTTGGCCCATAACGGCTAGTTTTACTCATTTTTCTATAAATACCCCTTAAATACATTTTTTTCTATCATTTTTTCACTTCAAACACTCATTTCTCTACCCCAAACTCTCTCAACTCTTAAAATTTCTCTCAATACTCTCAAATTACTCCCACTCCAATTTTTTTCCCCAAAATTATGGATCACAACAATAAAAATACTCAATCCTTCCAACAAAATAACCTATCAAATTTTGCCAACTATCAATATTCTCAAAATAATCTATCAAATTTTTTCTCTTTCACCAATTATCAATTTAATCCCAACGCTTCATTTTTCCCACTTTTATATCAACCCGAACTTTTTAATTTTGGTAATTTTTCAAAATTTTACGTCTAATCCTTTTTTACAAAATAATCCTTTTGGTAATTTTTATTTTAATGTAATATTTTTATTTGAATGAACTATTTTTATTTTAATGAATTTGGGGTATAAAGTATTAAATGAAGTAGTAGATAAAAATTTGGGATTAAAATAAAATTGTATTTAATAGAAAACTGAATAAACGTCTCGCGAGACTCTTAAAGTAGCCCCTGAATTACGGATAAAAAAGCTGAGAGGCTAAAAACTGAGGACTTTAATAAAATAACAAAAAGACACTAAATAAGTATCCTATTGGACAATTTCAAAGACTGTGAGTTACAAGTAGCCTAAGTGACTCGAATAAGAACCCTGCCACATGGATTTATGTGCCTAATCTCCCCCATCTCTCCACCCCATGGTCCCAACTCCTACCCCTTTTCCCACGTGTCACACCATCACCACCCCTGCCACGTGGCAACCATGACAATGACCAAAAATCACAATATATTTAACCCTCCCAACAAAAAAAAGCAGCACCGATCTCAGCTTCTTGTGTCGGCCTTTCCAGGTTCTACCCAACATGTGGACATCAAAATTCTCGAGGTTGTTCCCTCTAAATCAACGGACCAGATCGCCTGTCGTTTCCCATCACGCGTGAGATCAAAGCAGTAGAAATTGACCACCCAAAGCTGCATGTGGTTCGAGTCTTTGTGTCAGTGGGGTCCGAGTCAGGTGCATGGTGGCTCGTGCCTCTTTTTACCCCACCTTTGCACATTTCACTTTGGTTTCCTCTACGTTCTCTTCTTTTCATGGTTGTGTTCGGTCGTGAAGATTAACCCCAAAAAAGGGCTTGGGCTTAAAGGCCAGAAGGTAATATTCAAGTGATCCAAAGTGCCCTTTTGAGGGTAGAAAAGAAGAGGTTTGTACCTTTGTGATGGGTCATTACGGAGTATCATGTGTCTCTCGCTTCATAAAGAAGAGCTTGACCAATTGGGCTTGTTTTGTTTGCGTACTTAAGCTTGTCCAAGGTACTTGCTATTTTGCTATTATGAGCGAAAGAGATATGGGTCCGATTCGAAAACAGCATGATTTTGTACAGTAAAAGTCCACAGCTACAAACATATATATGAGACCCATTTCATTAAATAAGTATTTTATGAGCATGATTGTGATCTTTGGTCTCCAATCTCAAAAGTTAGCTACAAAAATGACAATTAGAGAGAAAGAGAAAGAGAAAGAGAAAGATGTAATTAGAAATCAATTGCATAAAAAATGCATGTTTAATTAAAACGTACCATCTTGCTAAAAACTTGCATCTAGTCATTTTCCATTTTTGGTAACGTTTTTCCTTTGGTGGACAAGCACATGATCAACAATAATCATGGAAGAAAAATCAAGAAGGATCTTGAAATTTCTTTACCACAGACTAACAATCTCTACAGTACTGCCACTGCCAGTAACAGTGTGATAAATGCTAATGCATAATCATGAAATGGGCCATCATGACTCTTCTGTAATCATGATTAATACGGCTTGCTTACTAAATTTGAGTAATTAAACGTTGATAATTGGGTATAACCTTCCAAATTAAGAAATGTTAGATATTTGTTTAACGTAACCAGTTTTTTCTTACAAGGCTTGTATCTTATTTGGGCAACAAAACATAGCAGAATTTTGTGAAACACTAGGAAGTAGGACGAGGACACAAAGAAGACTCGTTCCTAAAATAAAAAGTTCACTATTGTGATTTATGTTATGATAATTAATAAATAAGCATACTACTATTAATCTTAATTAAGATGATCATGAAATTTTAACCACACAACAGTGGCTACAAAGCTCTTTTTCTCCCTCTTCTTCCATGGGCTCAAAGCTTCTCCATGGCCACTCATCACTCCTTGCTGACGTGTCAAAAACATGAACCATTGACATTGTTCGTGGCAATTCCCCAGCCTTCCGATATCCTGCCAAGAAATACAAGTGGGTCCCAATCGGTGCCATGGTTAAATACAGCCGTTGGATTGGTGGCCAACCTTCACTGCTGGCATCTGACGTGGAAATTTCTGAATTAAGAGTTTGCAAGTGTGATTTATCAACAACGTTCCATATGTTTAGTTTCCCATCATAGGCCTCAATGTGACCTTTCCATGCTTTTAAGCAATCTCCGGAGCTAAACAGCTTCCCATCAACGGCCACGATTTGATTAGGTGGCACGTCCAATTGCCACATCCCCGCCACAAGGTCCCACTTCCCGGCTTGCGTGTCATACACCTCGGCGGAGCTCCGTTCAGTCATAAACGGCACCGAAACACCAGAGTCCCTTTTTAAGGCAAACCCACCAACCACGCAGATTTTGCCTTGCCACGTCACACCTGCACACTTGTACCGTAACGTGGACATACTAGGCAGTGGGGTCCACGCGTTAAGCACCGGATCGTACATCTCAGCACATGAAATTCCTCTAGCACTAGCCAAGCTGGACTTGCCTCCCGCAACATAAATTTTTCCATCAAACACGGAACAAGCAAATTCGTACCGTGGCACGAGTAGCGGTGAACATTCGGACCACTCGTCTAATCCGACGTTGTATCGGAGCACCAATGATCGAACCTCGACTCCGACATCATCAAATTCTTCGAATGACTCATTTGGTGATCTTTTTTTGTAGCATAATAGACCACCAATTATGTAAATTGATTTGCCTAGACACACCATTGCGAAATCCTTTAAGACATGATTATCGATTAAGCTAGGAATGGACGTAACGTAAGTCCATGTGTTAGTATATGGGTTGTAACACTCTATCCAATTAGAAACACTCTTGCGGCAAAATGAGGTGTACACCAAATGTCGGTCGGGGAAAAATTCCGGCGACAGCGGTGACGGTGGTGGTGGCACAGAAGCAAGGGAACCCATTGGACGAAGAGGGAATGAGACGGTGGTGCTAATTAATTTAGGTTCAAAGGCATTCATCTGGATGGGTCAAATGGGAAAATGCAATATAATGGCAAAGGCAAGATATAG
>CAODLS013665830.1:0-10474 GCA_948243855.1 Flueggea neowawraea
GACGGGTTCGTTGCAAATATTGCGACTGATCCGTCAAAACATGGCTACTTCACTAGTCGACAAGATTGCGAAGGCAGCTTCATTCGTCGCAAAACGGCCTGTTGACTTCTTCCAAAGTTTCTGACGAATTCTTTGTTGGTCGCAAAAATTTGAGACCAAATCGTCTAAAATATTCTCATGTCGAGGGTTTTTACGACGAATTTTTGCTACTAAATTGGAGTCGCAAAAACTGTCTTGCTTCGACTTTCTCCTTTTTGCGACGAATTTCTTCCGTCCCAATAAGGTCGTTTTCTTTTAGTGAGATCTACAAAAATAGATGAAAAAAATTTAGCATAAGTTAAACACCTATTGTAAGTTGAACCCTCCCGTGTGTTTATATATATATAGATATATATATATAAAAGTTATATATGAGTAGTCCAATATCTATATTCTCTAATAACAGTAAAGGGATGGAGAGTAGTAAAGGGAACTCATGCACCCCTTGTCCCCAGATTGTCCTGCGCTTATGGTTTAGAGACTTTTTCATGAGATCTTTTTATAGTTTTTTTTTTTACATTTGTAATTTCAAATTAGGATAAGAACCTGTTTCTTACAAAGGGGTCAAGTAATTTTAAACTTAAATTTCTCGTAATAAAAGATGTGAATAATTTTTAATAAATTATTTTATTTGCTTTCCCACCTAAATCCAACTCACGGTACAAATGATGTTAGTAATAACAATGGATAAGAACGGAGAAAAATGGGTTTGTTCCCTCTTGCTCGTGACTTCAAATGTGTATTTTAAGATTTTTTTCTCCACTTTTTTTTTTGGTCATGTCTATCTATCATATATGATTGGCTGCTGTACATTGGTCAAACCAATTTAGAATACCACGCGTTTATAGCACCATGGATTGGATAAGGCCACAGTCTAAACACCAGACACTTGAAAAATGCAACCAACGCGCTATTCATATCCAAGTGGCAAATGCCTAGTTTGCTTTTGCTGACTTTAGCTATTGAAAACCCGTTGCCAAATCAAAATCAAGACGTTTGTATTCAAGTAGTATTTCTAAAAGAGGAGATGGTTATCATCTTCATTTTCTTTTATGGGCATGTTTATTGACAAATTGACAAATCTACTACTAATTAGTTGCTAAAAAAGTTATAGCAGCAGCTGTTTTTCATTTAACGAATTCATTGAAGGAAGCTTTGACTTTTGCTGAAAGTCATTGGCCTCCTAAAGGAAATTCAAAAAGGAAAAAAGAACGAGGTCAAATCTAACCCATTGCATTTGCAGTGACAAACGAGCAAACGTCAGCTACTCTTTATTGCCACGTGATCTTGATATGTATGTTTGCTAGTTCCGATACGACATAATTTGCTAGCTGTTAAGATGTGGTGACGAACTTTCTCATTTTGAAAAAAGTCATTGACCAGACCTTTTGCAACCAAATTTTCTATATAAATAGGTGCTCTCTTTCCAAAATAATCATTCACATCCAAAACTTGCACTGCAAAAATCTTCAAAGTATCAACAACAACAAGTATTGAAGGGATTAGAAAAGAAGGCTAAGAAGAGAAAGAAGCATTATAACTTGCATTCATGGAAGGTTTAATTCCATATCTTCTCCATGCGATCAAGAAAGAAAGGCCTCACCACAGCTACAGATCATTCTCCGAGGGTTCAACTCGTAGCTACCATTTGCTAATCGGAGGTGAGTCATCATTCAATGGCTCATCGCACCGCCGAACCAGGTCAGATTTCCAGCCACCATCGATGGAATTCATGGAGCAGCACTCTGGCCACCTTGATTTTCTCCGGTCGAACAGCGTAAGACCAGGCTCAATTAACTGTCCTTCTGTGACTAGTGGCCCCAAGCTTAGTAGTACTTATAGTACCTACCAAACGTCTAAGGATATGAATATTTCCGGTGGCTTCCGACGACGACAATGACGTGGGAAAAATATGAATTGTTTGACATGCAGCATTTTCTCTGATTTGTATTCTTTCGTTTGAAGTTTCTTGCGAGATAATCTCGGGATGTCAGAAGTGTTTATACTATTAACATTTATGGTGTTCGTGTGCAACATATATTAAATGATCAATTGTAAATTATGTCCTTTGTTTTACATCCTGTTCAATTGTAAGTTAATGTTTTATGATGAAATTGAGATTTTTCTTCTGCCTAGTGCAAAGTAGCGCAGTAAAGGGTAAACGATCAAATTTGATTTGCTAATGATTAATATCGTTTTTCACTTAGCTAGATAATCTCTGACATCGCATGGAAGACAAAGAATTTGCGAAATGCATTAATCTTGTACAAACCGCCGCACCTTGACTCGTGGATAAGAATAAAAATGAATAGTTTGAATAGTGATGGCACCTCTACACACAAAAGTTAAATGATGATCAAAATTGAACTTAAACCTGGTTAGGTGAAGAAAATTACAGTTAAATGGAGGCCTCTAGGAACTTTATTAGTGCCGAAAATATTTATCTAGATTTTACTTTGATTCTGTAAAATATATGTAAGAAAAAAATAATTATCAATATTCAAAAAATAAAAAATATCTTACGCAACATTTTTACCATTAAATAGATAAAATGTCATATGAAATATACAAACAAAATTGAAGGTCTCTATACCGGTCTAACCAACGAGCAGCATAATTAATTGGTTTGAGTTACTAACCTTGAGGTAGTGGAAAACAGTAGGAACAACAATGGTACGGATCAGTGTCATGACCTATTTCCGGACCACGACCATCGTACGAGGTGAATCGTCTAAGGAAGCAGGGCCCATCTCGCACAAGCCTCGAAGATCAGACATTCTACCTAACTTATTCGATTAAAACCGTTATCAAACAATTTAATAAATATAAAACCTTTGATACTGAAATCATATGAATATATAATAAGTTATACAAAACAAAATCATAATATCAACAGTTAAGAAAAATATAACCACGAGTAAGTATAAATCCAAAAGCCAAAATTATGACCTAGTAACCCAACAATAACTCGGTGTAGAGCTCTAATCCAAAAATAAAAGGAGTCCGAACGAAAAAGGCACTCACTATCAAATGGAACGTCCCACGAGGAACAAGATGTCGAACGGTTGTCGCATGCCAATAGAGAACTTGAGACACAAGATAAAGAAAAGCAGACAATAAATAGAATAAAAGGGGCAAAAATCCTTAATGAGGAAACAACACTTTAGAGCGGCTTCAAGCCTCACAAAAATCGTTTTGAAAACAATTCAAAAATATCACAAGCAAATATAAGTGTATATTCTTATACACGCTAATACAGAATAATATTTCAAAAATTAATTTTGAAATCGTTCACAATCATAGCAAACAGCAGGCAGAAACATACAGACTATACATACCATATATCGTATATCAGAAATGGATATGGGACCTGAAACTGACAGAAAAATATATAATAAGGGCGGACTCCAACACCAAGCTGAAACTAAGTACATGCGTCTGGCCGGACACACGACTACCATAAACCCTGGTAACTGGGCCAAAGGCTACGTTTACCCTACGTAGCATAGATGCCCCATATCAAAGTAGATAGATAGATAGATAGATAGATAGATAGATAGACAGAGAACACACATGCCAAGCGAAAATCATTTTGCAAAGAATATTTATATACCTTATATAAATATTCAACATCTGAAACATAGTTAATTTACCGAAAATATTTATATACCATATATAAATATTATTTATCAGAAATGAAAACCAATTATTAATAATCACATAATCCAGATTATTAATTAGCCAAACCATTAATTATTCAATTTCTAGAGAAATGTTAGACATATCAAAAACATAGAATTTAGAAGACACATCCTATGTGTCTGAAGCTACCATTTCACTCATCTGAATGTCAAGCCAATAATCTAAATCTCAAACCAGGACAGATATCACATAGCTGAGTGAGCAAACGACAAACATCGGTGGATTGTTGACCACCTCAAATATCAAACTGAGCTGAAAAAAAAAATATTACTAAAGGGTTAAGCACGGTAACTGTGGCGATGCAAAATATGTAATATGCAGATGTGAATGCAAAAACCAAAACTTCAGGCGTAGACCAAAAATCCATTTCGATCGAGTGTATGAACTTATCTCTCAAAATCGATCATCGATGCAAAATTGCGATATGTTCCCCGACCTCTGTAAAATTACGATTTAGTCCCCAAGATTCGACAAATCACAAAATAGCACTAAAAGTATTCTCAAATCACCAAACAATCCTCCAAATGGTCAAATTCCCCAAATTAGTCCCCTAACTTTCAAAAATAGCCAAAATGCAAAAATTACATCTTTGGTCCCTTAGAACCATGGCTTATTCAAGTAAGAGGAAAGCTTACTCGAGTAAGACCATACACTAGCTTACTCGAGTAAGTCAAGTGCTTACTCAAGTAAGTCACTACCCAAAATTTCCAAAACTCGTCTAATTCTTGATTTAACCGATAAAAATCAACAACAACCACCCACATTGACTCTAATCAACCTCAGAAACATTAATCAAACATCCATTTCAACAAACAACAACAACCAAACTCAAAATCATCTTCAATCCTCACATTGTCGGCCAAAACCCTAACCCACACAAAAATAACTCAAATTCTTCAAATCCAAGCTTAATATATGTTCCTCCCACCACAATCCATCATATACAAACATGATATAACTATTATTCCCACAGAAATCATCAAAATCAACTCTAATTCATAAACTCTAACTTAATTAGTCACTCTCAAGATTGCCCAACAAATCCATATATTCAACATGAAAATGGAAGCAAAAGAAGTGAAAGAAGAGTGATCTTACCTCTATGAATCAACTGGGACCAAAGAGATGTAATGGAAGATGAAGAGGAATGAGTTTGGGAGTGATTTTGGCTGTTGAGAGGAGTAAATGACGAAGAGTAGTCGGGTGGGGGTATTAAATAGGCCAAGACATCAACACTCTTGGTTTTGCTAAGCATCAGTGTTGTCTTAGTACTTACTCAAGTAACTCAACATGGTACTCGAGTAAGTCTTGCTTCAGGAGAAATCTCGGCCTTGCTCACTCTAGTAACTCTAAAAGTTAATCTAGTACGTCCCATTTCCATAACAACAATGAAGTAGGAACCCCCTCGAGTGACACAAGCCGTCACCCGCGTGACCCATCCTTCAATTACTTGAGTAACACTACATTCTACTCCAGTAAACCTGCATCTAAAGTGTTCAAAGACAACACGTTCACCCACGTTCACTCGAGTAACTCCCCACTTACTCGAGTAACCAACTGCTTACTCAACCATTTTGAATTACCCAAACACCACAAACATCCAAACAACATCTTCGAACACCAAGGATCGGATCAGAGATGAATGAAAGGCTACAGAGACCTAGTTGAAATGGGTGGGATATTACATACGTGATACAAGGTTCCTAGATTTTGAAGATTCTCTTCTTAGTTCGGTTGAATCTAGTTTATGTAATGGTCCATTTCTTTTGATTGTTATCCAAACCTTATTGTCTCTTTAAATGATCGTAATATTTTAAAAATCGTAGTTCTACAAATTAAAACTCATAATTATAAGGTGTTTGAAGGCTTTATTCCTATTGCTTTAATATTTAGAGTTTGTTACAAAGTTATGGAGTCTACTTTTAGTTCCAAACATCTCAACAAAAGTAAAAAGGGAGAAACTCTTTTATTACAAACAGATCTTTCCAGATCTAATGTCATCACACCTCTCCCTATAAAGTGGAAAGACATTACCCTTTCTGAATATTGGATACTGGAAGGTTTAGTAGCTCATGTGCCTCCAAAGCCCTCTATGCCCAACACTAGGCTTAGAGAAATTACTCAATTTCAAGATGGTCGTGTTAGACTTTCTTTTGCTAGAAATTCTATTAGTTCTAATATTTTTTATAATGCATCATCCTCCTCAACCATTGACTTAGGAAGACTTTCACAACTTCCTACTGTTATAAATTAAATCTTCCTTTTACAAAACCAAGATCTTCAACCTCCGATATTCCTACTACAAGTTTTCAAATGGCAGATTATACTTCCAAAGTTCCACAACCTATCTACATAACTACACCACAAAACTAAGAACATGCTGAGTCTAATTCTCCTCCAACATCTCCCACTTTTTCAACGGTTATTGAAAATATTGTAAATGAGTTAAATGTTCTAGAAAAATATTTACAAGTTGATAAATAACTTTTCAAAACCGATTTTTATGCTCCCCATAATGAAGAAAAACGAATATGGTTTTTCAAAAATTTCTTAAATCATAGACAAATCATTCAAAAAGGAATTCTATGATTTTGTTTCTAAGCAAATTGTTCAAATCCTTTTCTTTGATTGGTTTGAATCATTTTATGCAGAACAGAATAACATTAAATACCCACTTTCAAAAACTATTAATCCAATTACAACAAACAACAAAAAGAAATTTGGGAATTAAGTGATGGAACTACAATCCAAAGTGATCATACTCCTTTATGAACTCTCAAAATGCAACTAGGAGACCAATCTTTAGAACTATCTCCTTACAAAAAACCACAAGACAATGATTGTGCTGATATTCAAACTATTGTTTTAAAAAACAATTTTACTAATAGTCATCTGAATGCAATTGGTTTACAACTCTCGCTTATGGAAAAACAAATCCATTCTCAAACTATCACAATATCTTCTTCTTTTGATTCTACTTCCAAACTCTTAGAAACCAAAAAAACTTCTTGTTATATATATATATCAAAATTACTGTTCAAAGTAATTGTTCATTGTTGTTTGTCAACAAGAAGAAACAACGATTCTACTATAGCAGGACTATTACATAAACTAGATTCAACCGAACTAAGAAGAGAATCTTCAAAATCTAGGAACCTTGTATCACGTGATACAACAAGAATGAAAGTATTTAATCCTTCTTTTGTAAGGGGTTTAAACCCAACTTAAACAAGACCAATATGCAAATATTTAAAATTATTTTCTTTCAGTTTTTGAATAGAATCATTAGAAAGTAAAGAAATCGTTTCAAACAGTTTAGATATTTGTATGTCACCACGTTCTTTAGTCTTAATGGAGAAATTAGTTTTGAAAAGGTTGAATTTGGAGTTTTTGTAGATCTTATCTCTATGGATTTTTGATATGTGCCAATCATCGATAGACTTTTAGAAATCTTCTATGACATACTCTTCACTACTAATAACCTTATCTGAACTTGAAGAAGTGGTAAAAGAGTTTGAAACGGAAGTGGATCTACAAAACAAATACATTAAAAATTTTGAAATTAATTTTTTCCTACGAAAGTGAAGACGATGACTTGGTTTTAATACCACTTAGAGGCTTACAACCAACCAGTGTTTTTTACTCTAAAAGACTCGGAAAAATCTAACTTCGCAACAAAGTTTAGCATATATATATATATATGGCCAAATTTGGTTTCTAGTTCTATAATTGGTTTTACGTTGTAGTCTCCAGTGAAGGCGCCAAAGGCACATCTAAATAAAATCCTGAAATTGTCCGTACTCTTCACTCTCTCAATTCAACAGATTTTCTCTATCTCTGTGTTGGTTCGATTTGAACAAATTTTAAAACTGGTATCAATTTGATTCAATCAAATTGTTGTTCTTTTTTTCAAAATTTTTGTTAATCAAATTCACTATTGTTGTGTTTCATATCCTTCAACAATCGCTAAACCTACTATTTACACCATAATTTTGTAATTATAACAAAAAAGTAAGATTGATCAAATCAAGAAAGGAATGAATGACAAATATATAATGTTTGCCCTGAAGAACAAGATAAAATCAAAAGGAAATTTGTAGAAGGCAAGTGAGAGGGCTGGTTGTCACATACTTGGAACAAAAGAGAAATCACCTAGAATATTTCCTTAAGAGGACATGATGACACTGGAAAGAAACTTGGAAATAAATCAAAATTGTTGCAAGGGTGGAACAAAATGGAAAGTCAATTATTACAGAAAGGAAAAGAGTAATTATTACAGAAAGAAAAAAGAGTAATTTTCAAAATTGGCGCTGTATACTTGCCTTCTATGCCTCTTTCGTTCCTTACATAACTACTTACCCCTCTGTAATGATTGCTTGGTTGAGCTCGTTCCTCTGGATTTCTGCTTACGTAAACTTGGGCGTCTTCACTTTGTATCTTGGGCCAATGGCATAATTTGGCCCGGATCCAATGAATTATCCCGTAAACACCTACCAATCGAGATATTGTCCATTTGGGGTTTGTTTCAGAAGGACTTGAGCCTTTATGATTTTATTCTTAAAAGAGTGTCTTAACAGATTAAGGAAGGAAATTGTTTATAAGTAGCCATTGGACTCGATTTCTAAATGTAGGCGACGTGAGATGCAAGGTTATACAATAATCTACAATCAAGACTAAAAGATTTGGGAAATCATCATTTCCATAGATGATGAAATTGTTGTGACCATAGTATTGTTTACTTTGGTCTTGTCCCTTGTAGACCTAGTTCTTCACGGTTTTGTCCATATAAGATGCCTTAATGAATTGAAAGGGGAAGTTATAACAATTCTTGGCATCAACTCCTAAGCGATGTGGGGTACATGACACTACAACTATAATTTAAAAAAAAATAAATGGAAAAATCAATTAAAAATCAAATATATTTTAAGAATACAAATTGATAAAACATTTCCAAATGCCTAGTTTAGCAAACGTATCTGGAATTATAGATGTATCTGATAGATTATTAGTGGAAAATCATAGACAAAGAATGTATATATTATCCCTTAATTACCCATTTTATCTATGTCATGCTATTTATATAATGTATTTACCATATATTAGCCATTGATTGGTTGTGATACAACTGGTGCTATTCTTCCAATGTAACCCTGCGTTTGTTTGGCCTGTAGGACAAGCATGGCTATGATCTTATGGGAGTTTCGCCAAACTTGCGGCCGTGTCTCATGTCGTGTGAGTTTTGGATGCGTCCATCGATCATTGGATAGGCTGACGATTTATGTGTAGTACTTATTCATATCGCAAATGAATTGTTCAAACTAAGTCAATCAATTTGATCAAAATTGATTTGGGGAATGAGATCAATTAAACTGTTGGAAATTCAAATTGTGACAGAAGAAATAAAGGTTGGGGGACTAATGAGCCCTTCTCACAATTGTTCAAGGAACTATTAATGCATTACTTAGCTACACTTTAAATTTTTGAATTGGTTGGAGTAGTTGCTAGCATTGATTTGAATTATTCTTCAAATTGAAAAAAGGAACGGATTATTAGCGTCAATTTCTTAAAAAAAATATCAATCAAACTGTGACCTCTTTTAGATATCCTATGAAATTATATTTAGATATTCTCCAAACATCTATTTGCTGGATCAACAAAAAAAATAATGATCTTTTCGGAAAAAGAAGGCAAATTAAATTTATCAGAAAAATCCTGCAAACCAAATAAAACCAAAATAATATAAATTTAGAGGCCGTTTGATTCAAAATTGCATCGGCATCGGAATCGGAATCAGAATCGATTACATAAGAATCAGAATGACAGAAATGAGAATCAAATTAATTCATGTTGTAACTATTTGGTTTAATACGGAATCAAAATTTAATTATCATAATAATCTATTTAGTTTGAATTTTAATCCATATCTTAAGTAAATTTTACTAATAGAACAACTCTTGGATCAACCAATATTCACATAAAAAAAAATCTAAACAGAAACCGAGATAGTAGGTGTCAAAATCAAAGGTCCTTCAAATGCAATATTCAAACACACTTAATCCTTCTTTTGCTGACAAAAAAAAAAAAACACACTTAATCCTTAAATACAACCAAACCAACGACCTTACGTTTGAAATCCATCTAGAAACCCACTTTTTTAACAGTTTTGACTCTCTAATTAGGAATGTCAATTTATACTCTACCTGATAACTACCGACTTTATTAGTGTCTAGTCAATACAGATATTATCTGCTTTGACTAAGTATGAGTACTCGTTACCCATACTCGTTATATATATATATATATATTGAGAGAGAGAGATAGATAATCTTTCAAAGGTAAATAAATTTTCATATTTGAAAAAATTAATTTATAACTAGAATGAGACTATGAATATATTTTGTTAGATATTATAGTCTTTTATGTAAGTAGAATGAGATGCTACTATTGAGAAAGTATTATTATAATCTTATATTCAAAGAACTTATTATAACTAAAATATTCCGGGTAAAATTTTTGTATGTAAAACTCACTCATATAGTATTGACATATGATTGATTGATCAACAAATCAAGCATGAGAGTTCAAGAAAAATATTTTTTTGTCTAACATTTTGGTATATTATTGTCACAAATATAACATCTAGTACATATTTTGATCTAACATTTTTTCTACAATAAGACACTAGAACTAAGAGCTGTAGTTTAGATATTGAAAGAGAAGTGTGATGTTCCAG
>CAODLS013666072.1:0-24076 GCA_948243855.1 Flueggea neowawraea
CTTGTCGGGTCTTCTGGAGCTACACTGATGCGATGAATCACCGAGTGTCGAGGGTTTGTGTCAGTGTCTTATATTCACTGATCATGTAACCAATTCTGAAAGAATTTAGGGTTTCAATTATGATTTTCCTAATTAGTTTTGGTTTGTATTACTTGTTAACTATATAAGGGGGGTTTGTGAGCGTTTTAAGAAGTCTTTTGAACGCCTTTGTAAGCTATTGTGCTTGTTTTTTGACTCTGAATAGTAGAATTATTTGTGTTCTGCATGTGAAAGTAGATCGGTTATTGATCGAACCACGTAAATCTTCTGTTCTTGTGTGATTGATCTTTATTCTGCGTTATCTTTTATCGCCAATTTTTCCTGACAGAAATCATTTTTATTTTTATCCTTACAAGCAGCAAAATTCTCCCTATAATTGATTTTTAATTTTTTTTATATTAAGTGCTCAAATTTAAGATCTCTAGTTAAAAACAATAGAATTCATGTTCCTTCATCTCAACTCTATGTGACTTTGAATATTCTCTTAAATATTATCATATTCCACATTTTTATTTTGATTGGAGCTAAATTATTGCCAAGGCGGGTAGTTATGAGATAGTACCAAGAGAGCACAAAAGTTGTCAATCAACCCAGCAAATTGTTGAAACAAACCCATAAATTATTAGATCACAACCAACATAGCATACAATCTGGTCAAGTGCTTACTTCATACAGAGAAACAAGGACACAAATCAACCACAGATCGTACTAGACAATTCAAGTACTAGCTAGCTATCTAGCTAGGCCTAGTAGGCTCTTCCTCATTAGTAAGAAGACGATGGGATCTAATAATGAAGAAATTCTCGTAAATGAACCCAGCAAGACCACCACCGATGAGTGGTCCAACCCAGTAAACCCAATGGTCGGTCCAGTCCCAGCTGACCAAAGCAGGACCAAAAGACCGTGCCGGGTTCATTGAGGCACCGGAGAAGGCTCCGCCAGCGAAGATGTTAGCACCCACCACGAACCCAGTCAAAGTTGGTCCGAGGCCGTCGATGGAACCCTTTTTGGGGTCCACTATGGTGGCGTAGACAGTGAAGAGCAAGGAGAACGTCAGCACGATTTCCCAAACCACTCCTTGGAAGAATCCAACACCACTTGCGAGTGTATGTATTGGAGTTGTCTGCGTAAGAAGAGAGATTATTAATGATTATGGGACAAAAGTATTTAATTAAGGCACAAATAACAACTACTACTTAAATAATTTTTGTTAGGTGCGTTGAATAATACTCGAGTCATTGGTATCTGTAAAAAGAATTATTATTTTAATAATGTTATTAAGATATAATTTGTTACAAATACTAATTAATTAAATCATCTTTAATTTTGATTAATTAAATCAGATAGTATCTATTAATATTTGACTCATGCAAATTCAAACTGGATTATAATTCATCTAGTAAAACTTGTTAGTATTTTTTTTATCTGATCTCAATTCACTCACGAGGAGACACTAACTCTCCCATGCATACCGTTCGAATCTAGACTTATTCATCAAAGGAGTAGTGTCCAACAATTAGGGCTATCAAGTCGCGACAGTAAAACTTATTAGTATGGCAACATATATTTTTTGATAAGTCAATTCATTTTACTCTCATAGAATTGAAATTGTGGTTTATTGATATTAAAATTATTTTTAGCATTAATAGATCACAAATTTAATTTTTAATAAAATCAAATATATGACTTAAAAAATCATAAATCACAATCATCCCGACAGCTCAGCTTAGTAAATTGGCAACTTTTTAGAGATATGAATTGACAAAATTAAAGAAATTTAAGGTAATGATTTCTAAAGTGTATTAAGATCCAAACCTCAAATCTCAGACATTTTAATTTGTATTATATTGAAACAGCCAAAAGAAAAGAGAATTTTGACGGACCAATCCTCCGGTGAGATACTTGAGAAGTAAACAAGCAGCAGAAGAAGCTAAAAGTTGGTCAATAACATAGAGGATGGACCGGACGACGGTGATGTGACCACCGACGAGGAGGCCAAGAGTGACTGATGGATTAAGATGTCCACCGGAAATGTGTCCGGCCGATATCATCACAGCCACAACCAATGCATGTGCCATAGCCACAAAAAACAAGCCTAGTAGAGAACTCCCTGTGATATTTTCTGTTCAAAACCAACGTAAAACAAACTATAATCTTAACAAAAGTTTATAGTTTATTAATATTGGAATTAATTTTAATGATAAAGAGTTGAAAATAACTTATAAAAAAAATTATAACCAATAGATATTTGTGTTGAAGTTTGATACCAGAGGCCATGGCGGATCCGACGCCGGTGAAGACAAAGAGGAAGGTGGTGACGAATTCGACGACAAGGGCTTTGATGCAGTCGGGCTGAGTAGCCTCTCGGCGAGTTCCTAGGGCAATTTTAGCCATGTCTGATACCAACCAGAGTCACCAAGTCTTTATAATTTGTTGGAGACTACAGATGTGTGTATCTTGGTTTTGCTGTGATGCTTTATATAAGCATTGCAAATGTAATTTCATATTCATACTTATTGCTTCACTACATCATATCATGGTGGTGTCTCATCAATAATTCATTTTATCAAACTTTTTTGCATCCAAATGACGTAGTTACCCCCATTTTCATCGTCTTACCTTTTTCGCCACTATGTTTTACTTCGTCGTCTTGTTGATGTCTGCACGTATGATTATAGGACAAACCAAATTAAGTTTTGTTTTATTTAGGCGGTTTGTAAGTCAGGGTTCTTGAAGTCGTTTTGTGAGATACATACTCAGTATTTTTATTGTTATTTTATTAAAATCTCAGGTTTCTAATCTCTCAATTTTTTCATCAGTAACCCAGGGTCTCAGTAAGAATCACGCAGAATGTTTACTCAATTTTTTACTAAACACAATTTAATTTTAATCTCTTAACTTTTATCTACTACTTCATTTAATACTTTTTACACCAAATTCATTAAAATAAAAATATTACATTAAAATAAAAATAATTCATAAAATTTAAAAATTAAATTAAAATAAAAAATTATATTAAAATTAAAATATTACAAATACTGGGACGTATGGATTATTTTGAGAAAATGACATGGTTGAATAATTTTGAAAATTACCAAAATTCGAATGTGGGGGTTGATATGAAAATGAGAAAAATAAAGCGTTGGGATTGAATTGATAATTGGTGAAAGAGGAAAAAATTGATGGATTATTTTGGGAGTATTGATAGTTGGCAAAATTTGATGGGTTATTTTGTTGGGAGGATGAGTATTTTCATTGTTGTGATTCATAATTTTTTGAAAAAAAAATGGAGTAGGAATAATTTGAGAGTATGCAGAATTTTTTGAGTTGAGAGAGTTTGAGGGAGAGAAATGAGTGTTTAAAGTAGAGAAATGATAGAAAAAAATATGTTTAAGAAAATATTTATAGGAAAAAGGGTAAAACTAGCCGTTGGGGACCAAAAATGTAATTTTTTTGCCTCAACGGTACTCCAACGGTAATATTACCGTTGGAGTAGATCTAATCGTTGGATCAATCAGATCCAACAGTCAAATTTTATTTTATTTTTTAAAAAAAAAATGTCAAGTGCAAAACCAATAACGCATCCCGGTTACAACCGGCCTTAGAGATTAGAAATGTTAGGGTTTCCAACCCGTTGGGTTTGCTTAATGGTGCTTGGAAGACGAGGCAAATCACACGCTAAAGCAAATTTTTTTAGAGATTTATCGGAAGCGCTATTAATTTCTCTTTTCTCAAGATCATTTTAATTCTCGGCGTTTTTTGATAAGAAGAATATTGAGTTTTTCATGTACGGCTTTGCATTATATTTTTACATGACTTGACATTGTTTTACTAAGTTTTCCTTTGATCTCGCTTTGTGATCTACCAGTAGAATAGAAGTCAACTTGTAAAAAAAAAAAATCATGTCAACATATATGGTTAGTGGAATAGAATATAAAAATATTTTCACTTAAAAAACTAAAATACCAATTATAAAATAAATTAATGACAAACTAATGGGTCAAACACACCCTAATAAAAAATAATAATAAATCATAAATTTTATTAAACAGTTCAAATTAGACATGTAAAATTTAAACCGGAATTGACAAACCAAACAGGAACAGGACGAGTCAAAATCGGTCAAAACCGGAATCGAACTAGAAATGGAATTGGCCGATTAAAATCGAAGAGTTGCGGTTTAGGTTCCAACTCTATTCCTCTAGAAACCATAGAACCGGAAGTTCGAGCCTCCATTTCCCTTTTTTTCAACTCTATAAACACTCCTACCCTATTCCTACCAATTTCACACTATTTCTCCTCTCTCAAAAATTTATTTTACTATAAATTGCTCTTATTAATTATTTATATATTTTATTATTGTAATTACGTTTCTATATTTCTCAAAGTTATTTTTTGTAATTAGAGTTTTTAAATTTCTTCTACTTTTTTACTATAGTTTAATTTAGTTATTTTGTTATTTTATTACATTTAATAAAATTTAATGAGTTTTTTTAATTTTGTTTAAAATTATGTGATGTAATTACTAGTGGAATAATTAATTTGTTTGGAAATAATTAAAAAAATATTTGGAATATAATGTATTATTGGAAATATAATTAATTATTGAATATAACAAAATTTATAAATTGAAAAAAAATTAACCAAATAAAATAATGGATTAAAAATATTTTTTTTTAAAAAGAACCAAATCGGTAATTGAACCGGTTAAAACCGGTCGAAACTAAAACCGGACCAAATTGTGAGAATCACGGTTTGATTCCAATTATTTTATTTGAAAAATCGGAACGGTTGATTCCTAAACCGAAATCGACAGTTCCCAAACGGACAATAAATCTAGTCCAAATCAAAAGGCGGAGCCAACTAGGATAGAGTCAATTGGGGCACCCGGGGGCCAGACTCCCATGGCGTTCTGTCCTTTTTATATATATATATATATATATATATATATATATATATATATATATATATATATATATATATATATATATATATATTATTTTGGGTGTATATATATAATATATATGCAATATATTTTATATATTTATAGTATTACATTATATATTATGTAGTATAATAATTTTTGTTTTATATTATTATATTTAAATTTTACTTTTATAAAATAATATCAAAATGCATTGATCAAATTGCTCTGTTAACTACCAGTGTTTTTGCCAAAATTTAGTTTTGGCTCCACCAATGGTCCAAATTGAATTTTTTTTCTTTTTTTATAAAAAAATAGACCCTTTGAAGCCTATATGAAGTGCATTCCCATGTTGTGATGTAATTTAATTCAAAAAAAAATTATAAAGCTTCAGAGGCTCAATCATGCAAAGAGCTTTAGTCCTAGTGAGTTTCCATGTTCGAGCACCACAAAACAAATGGAGGGTTACTGGTTCGCTGTTGACAATAGAAAATGTCTTCTTCAAATGAGTATGTTCTGTCAGTGTGTGGATAATTTCTGTCGTCTTCTTCATAATTATTATTAACATTTTCACGATTTCTCTGTTCCTATTTGACATTTAAATAGTAAAAGATTCTCTTCGTAGCACATCTTGGTAGGACTATGATTCATCTAGCTTTTCCATATTCAAACTCAACGCCTCTACTTAAACCTAAAATTTGGCTAACTCGATTTTTTCATAATGAAATTTTTGTGATAATTCTTGAATTATGACCCCAAAATATTTGAGAGTTCGATTAATTGAAAGAGATTGTTTTTTCTTAAGGTCTCCAGTGGAAGTGGAGGGAAAAACCGGCAAGTCGAGGCTGACAATGAGTCAAGAATCTGCGGCAAGCGGAGCGGAGGTGGTATGGTAGGGCAGTTGGGCAGGGGCGGACCTAGTCTATCTCTACAATTTCGTTGTGAGTTAAAAAAAAGGGTGCATAACTGATGGATTCTTAGATCACTGTTGTTCCGCGTCCGTTACAAAATCAGTCGTTAATTTGACTGGTCGTCGCCAAGAGCTTGTCCTCGTGTGGGTCCGCCCTTGTATTGACCCAATTTTTGTATTATATTTAGACCAACTTGAACCGGTTTGGGAGTCATGTTACATGTGCAATTTTAAGGTTTTAATGTGTTTCAGTTTCTTATTAAATAAGAAAATTATTTCCCTTCCCGTGGATATACATTACATGATTTACATCGAGTGAATTGTGTAAATTCTTATGTATTTTTTCAATTTTTTTCACTTTAATTATATATTAATTCATTGCACGAATTGCCTGACAATTTAATTAAGTTGAGTTGATCTTGAGACCTTATTTCTCTTTGATGCGAGACACTTTCAGTCAGATCTGGAGCTCATCAATGGAGTCAAATTAGGGTTTTAAGTGGTTAGGCTAAAGCACCATAGGTAGGGGTTGTGTCATTTCATGATATGTTGCATTATTGCACTACTTTGCATGATTATTTGAAGAAAGGATTCACCACTTACGTCATATTCTTCTTTTCAAACACCATTTTGTCATTTTTATCATCATTAAACTTCAAAGTTGAGCTACATAAGAGAGGAAGAAGGTAATTAACGACGAACATATGACCAAAGTAAAAGATTACAAATATAATTGAGTTTACAAAGACCAATACATAATGACCAAATCATCTGCCCGGGTAGACCAACAGGTCGCCGACCTAAAAGCCCTACCCATTTTGGCTGGATCCACACGCCTGGGTCCACCCAATTGTCACCAAACACATTCGAACCGTACTTTCTGCAACCCAGCAAAAAAAACCTAGAAATCCCTCCTCCACCGCCATCCGCTGTCGTCGGCACACCACCAATTGATATGAAGTCGGACCAACACCGGAGGCTACGCCAGACAGCATTCACAGCATCAAACCCATGCCATCGGAAGCGAGCACTGAATCACTAGAGAAATCCGACAAAGCAACGAACCAAATGCCGTGAACTCTCGTCGATCTGTCAATTGTCTAACCATTAACGTTAATTTTTCCAAACACGTTACCGTTCTGTTAGGAATTTCGGCCCACGTGGCAAACGGTTCTCATTTCAGCGTCAAAATTGATGATTTGGCCATTAAATTAGATATGTCAACTTGTTTGCCCTATGAAAAATAGACACATGGCAACCCAAACTCAAATCAAACCGAACTCAAAAAAATCAAAACCAACCTTAGTTACCCTCTTTCACCCAAACCAAAACTAAATCGTAATACCCATTGTCTCCTTCAACAAACAATGATTTACAACTGTCAGTGCCAAATACACACTCACATTACCACTCTCTTTCAAAATCAAGGATTAATGATGGTGATTTTATCATAAATTAACTCAAGAACACGAAACAAACCAAGAAAAGAAAAAAAAAACAAAATTAAGAAGCAAACTCTGGATGTAGTGACTTTTGTTCAGCAAAATTGTTCTTCTGGGTTAATTTCTTTCATAATAAAGTTTCATTATGTGATAAAATACAATCCTTTCTTCGGTAATTAATCAAGCAAAGTGAAACAGAACTGCAATCTTTTTCCTCCACTGCAGAAAGTTTCAGAAATCTAAATCTATTTCCTTTCAAAATTCCAACAAAAAAAATTGAAATATTTTTCCTCCATTGCAACTGAAATGGGTTTCAATTTCTTCGTAAGGTTTCTTCGTCGATTTCTAGAAAGGGAGAAGATGAACATTGTTTAGTTCCGCAATTGGTTGCTTTTCACAGTAAACCCCAATCAAAAACCAATTCCCAATCTTTTTCTCCTCTCTTTTCTGCTCAGACCAAACACAACAAAAGAAAACCACCATTCTTTCTTCCTCTCCTTTATTTTCTGCTCAGAACCAAAACACAACAAAACCAAATCCCAATCTTCCAAAACAAGTCGATTAACCACCACCACCACCACTCCAGAAGATGCAATCATTGAGGAGAGAAGAATGAAAATCGAAAAATCAAAAAGAAAGAAAGGAAGATGTGCAGAAAACGTTAGTTGGTAGAATTTTGCCGGATGAGAGCGGAAAAGAGAGGAGAGGAAGAAAGAAAATTTTATCTGAGAAAGCTGTCGTCGCCACAATCGCCGTCGTTCACTTGTGAGAGGGGAAGAGAATGGTTTGGACTTTGGAGGAGGATTGGGCAGTTTGTTCGTCTGATAAGAAAATGAAAGGGATAGGGTTTGGCCGTTTGGGTTTGGTTTGAATGTTGGTTTTGAGTTTTGGTTGGATTGATTTGGGTTTTAGATTTTAGTTTGGGTTTTTCAAATTTGGTTTGATTTTTGGTTTTTTGACTTTGGTTTGATCTTACTTGGATTTTTGGTAAATTTGCACCTTAAGCCCGAGCCTAAAAACTAGACGAGGCCCATTAAACCCATCTTGGAAATGGATAACGTTACAGACAAGACAAACAACACAAGACAGAAGTCACGAAAATAAACTGCACTTACAGAAACAACCAACCAGCAGGCAACAGACATGCTTAGAACACTAGCGCTGCCACCGGCACCGCCACCATCTTCTTCTTCTTCTTCTTCTCTCAGAGGTGTCTCAACGACATTATACAAACATTTTCTTCGACATTCTTTCAAGCTTTGCTCTCTATACAACAATGGCATTAGTAGTTGCGTTGCCTCTTCTAATCCTCGCAACACTTCTCGAAGACTAGCCCTCTATCAATTTGGCACTGGTAAATTTTAACTTCCCATGACTTATTTTATTATTTCGTAATTATTTCCTGTCCAAGTGGTAGAATTTCCTGTTTGGTTCCTGAGAAAAACAGAAAAAAGATAATGTTACGATTTTATCTTGGATTTTTTAAGCTTCTGTGTTGTCTGCATAACTGAGTGCTGGTTTTTTGTGGTCTATACTCGTAGATTTTACAAATATTTCCAGTAATATTTGTTACAGAGTGAATCTTGATAGCTTCACTGGCACATGTTGTGTCTTGTTTTTCTTTGCATGTATTTTATTGGTAATGAACATTGTACTGAATCGTTGACAACTTGTAGAATTTACAATTTGATTTAGGGGAAAACCCCCAGAGCTCCCTTCATTTTAGAATAATCTATTATCGCATCCTATGTTTTCTGAAATCTCCTACACTCAATTCTTTCGATCGACACTAACGGACAACATTAGGTTGCATGGCACTTAGGCTGATAAGGTATGGCGGTGTGGAGAGTAGCGTGAGAAAAAGTAGATTTAGTTGGAGGTCGATCTGATGGTTGGTAGATGAGTAGAGAATAGATTTGGCGATGGTGGAGGCTGGAGTTTCAAAGTGGAATTATAGGTTAATAAAAAAGAAAGGAAAAGAGAGGAAGAATAGAAGTGGCAGTATGGAGAGTTGAGAGGTGAGATGAAAGAGATTTCAATTTAGAAATTAGGGTCTTCATAGAAGATTGAAGAGATGTAGGAAAGGAGACACTAAAGACAATAAAGAGATTCTGTGAAGAAAACGCGCGACCTATGGGCCCCGTCATATAGCCTGATGTTGTCCGTTAGTGTCGACTAATGGAGCTGAGTGTTAGGGAGGCATTAGGAGATTTCAGAAAATATAGGGATGTAATAGTAGATTATTCCGCAACTGAGAGATATCTGGCTGTTTCCCCCCTTGATTTATCTTCCTATTGATTCTATCTGGGATTTACTCTTTTATGTCAAGAGTCATGAGACTGATAAAGTCATTTGTAGAGATTTATATATTCTCCCTGATTCTAACCTTGAAGTTTGTACTATGTCCTGAGATTAATAATAGTCTTGTTGCATTTATTGAATTGCTAAAACAACAACTTCCATTGGCTTCAGCACATTCTCATTTTTTTAATGATTGGTGAAGGATTCACTAAGCATAAAAATAGGTGGAATTTTCCATTGGCTATTAATTTCACCATATGATGTGTTCATTGGAATATTTTTTCGTAATATACTTATTCTTTTTTTTTTAAGTGCCTTAATTCTCTGCTTTTCAGTTTCGGTCCAACTCTTCAGCCTAGCAACGTGATAGTTTGAACAAAATGTAACTTATCAGTGATGACTACTGCTGCAGGATATATATGCCAACTAAATGCCATCATTCCTTTTTTTTATTCCTTTTTCTACTACTAATGATTAGGTTGGTGATCCAGCAATTCCTCAATTGCAATTACTAGGAGCAAGAGGTACCATGTTATTTGAGGAAAATACCGTGGATGGAAGCATGTCTGGGAATATTGCATCAGCAAATGCTGCAGTTGCCGAGGAAAAATGCGTTGGAATGGACTAAAAATGACAAAAGAAGAATGCTTCATGTTGCTTATCGTGTTGGTGACCTAGATAAGACTATAAAGTATGCCTAATTTGTTGCTCATTTTTTAACATCAAATATCATTACTATAATGGTGTCATTTTTTTTTACCTCAGATAAAAAATATTGTCACATTTAAATACTGAATTAACTTGATTATGGATGTCTGCAGATTTTATACAGAATGCCTAGGGATGAAGGTTTTAAGAAGACGGGATATACCAGAGGAAAGATACTCAACTGCCTTTCTTGGATATGGACCTGAAGAATCTAATTTTGTAGCTGAGCTTACATACAGTAAGTTACATCCTTCGCAATGTTGCCAAAGGTGTGCCTGGGCATGGTCAGGCTTTCTGGGAACGACTGCACCTCTAAATGCTGATTGTTCGACAAAATCTTTAAATGTTCAGATATCAGTATAGCAATTTTTGCACTCCTGTACATGTTCTAGTCCTTCACTTGATTTTGGATGTTATCATTTTACCTTTCTATTTCCTTTAAATTTTAATTTATAAATTCTTTCAGATTATGGAGTCAATAAATATGACATTGGAATAGGATTTGGCCATTTTGGTATTGCGGTGGAAGATGTAAGTTACTCTTTCTTGAATGACTTAAGAAATGAAGAGGAAGATTACAATTTCACATGCACAAAACAATATAGCTTGAGTAGAAAAACACATAAGCTTGAAACCATTTCTTTGATAAGTCATTATATTTGCTTAGAACCATTTGATAAGTCATAAGCTTAAAGCCATTTGTTTGATAAGCTTAAAACACATATGGGTTGAGGAAGACTTAGTCTTTAACGTAAGTCTTTGATAAGTCATTATATTTGATAAGCTTATAATTTCACACATAAGTAGAAAAACCATTTCTTTGATAAGTCATTATATATAGCTGGAGTCATTTCTTTGATAAGTCATTACATTTGCTTCCATCGGTAATCAAACTCATGACAGAATGCCTACTTTGTCAAATACAATCTTCCCAAACCATATAATTTGGAAAGTTCAATAAAATTACACTTCTGTACTCAACCAGATGGAGAATTAAATAGATTGAATTGTTGTTTCCTTAATTTCAGCTGTATGTCTCATTAGCCCTGCTCTACATTTTTATTGCAAATTTTGAGTATTCAAGCTTCTTGCAATGAATTTGGAGAAAATCAAGAATTTGACAATTTTAGTCTTTGGTACTAATCTTCCCCATTATGTAGGTTGCGAGGACAGTAGATCTTGTAAAGGCCAAGGGGGGCAAGGTTACTAGGGAACCTGGACCTAGCAAAGGTGGGAAAACAATTATTAGTTTTGTAGAAGACCCAGATGGTTATAACTTTAAGCCCTGAACCCTTATGCCAAGTGATGCTACGAGTAGGTGATCTTGACCGTGCCATAAATTTTTACAAGAAGGTAAACAGAACCCTATGTGGAGAGAAGCTGTTACATTCATTGAATTTAATACAATGATGCATGTATGGTCATCTGTAAATTTATGTTTGATGGAGTTCTGATGTGTTTTGATGTGGCGTTTACTGAATTTGAAGGCTTTTGGCATGGAGCTCCTTCACAAAAGAGATGATCCAGAAAACAAGGTAAAATTTCTTGCTGCATTGAACTTATTGTTTACCTGTGGCTATAGGTAGTTCTGGTCAAATAAATAAATACATCCATGCTGTGTGGGCAAGTCATTTGCAAAAGTGGTTGCTCTTTTGTAATACGGATGATTCACATTAATTATGCTCTTACATTCGCTGTCCTTCATGTAACAAAATTTTCTTCAAATGATTTTCTTCCTCATCTTTGAATTGTCTGTGTTTACTGTTTAGTATTGAGCTGTTGTGCATACAGTGCATCACTCTGAGGTTATCTTACTTTTGTCTTCAATATACGGTAGCAATAATGGGCTATGGTCCTGAAGAAAAAAATGCAGTTGTGGAACTTACTTATAACTATGGAATCACAGAATATGACAAAGGAAATGGTTATGCACAGGTGCAAATTCTCTTTCTTGTCCAATGTACTTTGTTGAATGGAATCAATTTTTCTTGCCCTGTTATCATGTTAGTTATTACAATGTACATAATTTGTCCCCTATCCAGGTTTATCATACGTTACAGTACAAAAGACTAAAATTATTTCCATTCAAACAGATTGCAATAAGTACAGAGGATGTCTATAAGACCGCAGAAGTAATTAAACTTTGTGGAGGAAGAATAGCTCTCGAACCGGGGCCTCTGCCAGGCATCAACACCAAGATTACTGCTTGCTTGGATCCAGATGGTTGGAAAACAGTATGTTTTCTAAATTTCTAACCGTTTTCAGTTTACCTTGCGTGTGACAGTCCCAGAACAATTGCGACTTAGAGTAATGTTTCCTTCATTAAAACCCCTGCAGCTTACTTTTAAGGCCTAAAGATTTATTTTGGTGAAAATAGATGATATCAGAGCACATGATTTGAAGTTGTAGTTTCCCAATAGCGTAAATCAGGAAAGGAAATGCAGCAGAGCCTGCTTTTCTTTGTTGTGAATAACATTTGTGTTATTAGACAATCATTCACATAGATTTCCAATTCAGTCACTGAACCACAGTCTAATATAGATAGAACATGTGTGGTTTACAATGCTGATTTTCATTTTCTTTTTCTTTTTCTCTACTTTTCCCCTGGCTCTTCTGCAGGTATTTGTTGACAATGCCGATTTTCTCAGGGAATTGGAATGACAGGTGTGTATTACTATTGCAGTGTCCTGCAACACCTCCTTAACAAACCCTTTTCGAAGATCCTACCTAATTTGTCTACTTAGTGCTGCTTCATGGGAAAACCCTTAGTTATTCGTGGAAGAAATTGCCAATGACAGTGTGCTGATATTGTTTTTTCTATCCTACATTCACAGCCCCATCCTCCAAAGAAAAACACAATTTTTGTTGTAAATGACTAACATTGTTACTAGTGCATTCATTCCTTGATACAAGCCAATGATGTTTGAGATGTGAGTTCCTTCATATTTGATTAAAAAAAAAAGGCAGCTCTCAGATTGATGTCGCGTTGGCACGAAGGTTTAGCATATGTTGAATCCCCTCAGTCCACATCTTTTTGTCTACTTTATTTCTGCATTCAAACTCTGTTTTTCTTTCAGATGTTTTTATCCCAAAATATTCTCTTTGCTCGCCAAAGTCTTCTCTCTCCCTTCTTGGCCATGCTGGGATGTCATTGTAGACTGCGGAGACTACAACTGCAATCAAAATGCTTGAATCAGTTTACAGGAAAAGAGAGAGGTAATATAATAGTTCCGCACATCAGATTTTGCTTACACTTCTTGTTCTTTGTGAATGTTCCTGCCATGTGTTTGCTTTTCAATTTAGCTACCACCTGTGTTTTAGAAATGTTGAGACGAGTTGGTACTGAAAATTATTATATTATTCACAGAGGATAAAACGAAATGAAAGAAATGACTATTGCTCTATAACTTTCCACCATTATTAGAAGAAATTCCTGAAAATGTCATTGATGTTAGCACTAATCATTTTTTTTTCTTATTTGCGCTAGTTAAATGTTTCTACCTGCCAATTTGAGTTTATGTTGAATGATACTTGCTTCCAGTGAAGAGCTTCTGCAATCTAAATGTACATGATGGTGAGTGCTGTTTTGCAGTTTATTCAGAAAGGAATGATAACATTACTTCTACACTAACTCAACTTTTAGTGTCGGTGGAAACTACTCACCTTTCCTTGTTCGTTTGAGGAGTTACTCCACCTCTAGCAACAAAGTTTAATGCTTCTGCTATGTTTGATTCTTTGCCTTCCTCACCCTTTTCTTCCCTCAAAATGAAGGCGGTAGCTCCACACCCCTTTTCTAGCCTTGCTCTTAAGGTGGCCGCTTCCCGCAAAGCTGCAACGGGAGAATTATAATTGAAGTGAACAGCATGTGTTGATCATGAAAAATCATTGATTCATTCCATTAATTTCTTTATGTCTTTTTTTTATAAACTTGAAATTTCATTCCTTAATCTTATGTTATTAGCCTACATAAGCATTAGTGGTTTTAATATGTCATTCTTATCGACCAAGTTCTCTGATACCTGTTGCTGCTCCAGCTGTTAAAGGTCATGACATCTCCACTAGTTTTGGCATTAATTGCAGAGCTGACAACTGTTAATATTTGGTCACGATCAGCTCCCATGTCCTCCGCCATCTCAATGCAGTGTGATGCGACTAGAGCTGCTGCTGATGCCATTGCTGCTGAAGTTTTGGAAGCCGGCTTATTTTGCATTACTGCCAGTTCTGCTGACATTGCATTTGAGGTGGTAACTGCCGCAACAGCAGCAGCAACACCTGCAACAGATACAGCTGCATGTAGTTGAGCATTGTGGGTTCTGATCTCATGCTTCTTCCTCTCCTTTTGATCCTTCAACAATCTTCCCATTGTCCTGCTTTTCAACAAGCTCTTGTATAACTGCAGATCACAGAAGGATAACAAGGACGACAGTTCTGTGCAAGTTGATTATGTTTTGATGAAGTTGAATCAGAAGATACCCCTGTTTTAAGCAGTTGTTGGTTGGAAAGAAATTCTGGATCGAGTGCTTGATGAAGTAAAAACAACTCCTGCACAGATTTTATGGTACAAAATACATATTGACATTAATCTATCATATCATAGAAGACAATATTTTGGATTGAATTCCCTAGAGGATGCATTAACTCAACAAAAAAGGAATTTCCAAAATTTTATTCCGCAGTTATAATTACTGTGACTCAAGCTCATTTTACTGTAAATACCTTCATTTCTTCACTGTCTCTAGGAGATATTGGCGGGCTACTAGTACCACCACTTGGCAATCTCTCAAGCAACTGTAACGTTAATATTTCAGACCATGTTTAAACCATGACAAAGATATGGTGATCAGGAAAAGGACATGATCAAGATTGAATATTGGATGCTTCTTCCATGTTATATGCATGCATTAATGAGTTGAATATTTCAGGAAAAAAAATAAATGTTTTCAGGGAACTTACAGAGTCCTTTGAAGCTAAGGAACTTGCATCATGCACTTCACCTTCAGAAGAAACAAAGGAAAGCTTGTCAAGATTGAGAGAATTGACAGGATTGTTGGAGGAGAGAGCTTTAGAGAGCTCCATGGCAGAGAGGCTCCATGATCTAGCAAGAAACTCCATGGATTCGGTGGGAGTTTCAGGTGCAGGACACGATGAAAGTGGTGGTAGCCAGCCAGCTGCAGGAATATTTTCATCAATGTTGTCCAGCTTTTTGTCCAAGCTCTTTTTGCTGCATGAACTCACTGAAACACAAAACCAGGAAAAAAGATGTAGTTAGTGGATTATAGAGATAGTAGTGCTCTCTGTTTACAGTAGAGGAGCTCTGCACTCTGTTCATCCATTGAGACTTACTCCTGTTCTCAATAGGTTGAGAACCTCCCGTTTGGTCTCTGGTGCAACTTGTCATGCTATGAAGAAAGCAATGAGTTATGCTTTTGAACAGAGGGGGAACAGTTTGATATTTAACATGAGATGTGAAATAATATAAAAATGCGTGCTTTACTTAATTTTGAAATTGATGGATAAAAACTTAAAAAATATCTAAAATGCATGATTTCAGTAATTATTAAAATAATTTTACTTATTATTATAGTTAATATAATAAGTCTAGTTCTGCTAAATATAACTTATGTTCTATTCTTCTACTTCAAAATAAAACTATTTTGAAAGTTAAAATATTAACAATTTCTTCTTCTCCTACTTTTCTCTGATATTTAAGTTTTTATCCCGTAAACCGTTTATATACTTTAAATTAGAGATTGAAAACCATCACTCTAAGGCTCCCCATGATAAAAAAGGAAAAGAAAAAATAAATGGTTTTGTGGGGAGAATTTGCAAGTATTCTTTATGTTCAAAGAGGAGGGGCCACATCAAAGATAGTTCATCTTTGTCCCGAACTTGTTCCAGAATCAGCTATGGATCTCCACTCTTTTTTGTTATGTACATAAAGAGGTAAAGACCACCAATATGCCGATAGTCTAGTGAATTGTCTCCAAGGTTAAGAGGGTACTAAAGTTATTCTCTAATGTTAAAAAGGTTATGAGTTCGATTTTTATTAGGAGACGATGTTAAAAAAAAAATTGTAGAGACCAAATTTTCTTGAGCGGCGGGATTCATGATTACCAGGATTCTCCTTTGCCACCATTATCACTGCAAACAATGAAAAATGAGGGTCCTCTAAGCAATCAAACATATCCCACTTCAACTCTCACAATTTGTTTACAGAAACAGTGTATGTCCCAAAGCTTTTATTTTATGCAGACCACTTTTCCATGCTTTTCTCTTTGTTTTTCTTTTTCACATTTTAATATATAACTTTGTGCCTTGACTTTGTTCTGAAATAGATTTCTTTTTTGACTCCAAAATAATAAAATTTTTGGCTGAAATTTCTGTTGCTACCAGGAAAAGAGGGGAAAAAGAACAATACTAAACAGAATGTAAGGTTTGGGCTGTGTCTAATTCTGTCAAAAACCTACTTGCAACTTTGAAGATTCTTATCTGATGGTTCCATTTATACACATCAGATATAAATTTGAAGCCGCATTGAAGAATGTATTTCTTCACTAATCTGCATAAAATTTCTGGGTTTTCATTCCCTTACTTTACAATTCCAGGTCCTTGATTCTAAGAGCAAAACAAAACAAACAATTACAATCCAAGAACTAATGTTACCAAAACGTACAGTTAACCATTATGAGATTTAAACATACTTACAATTACACAGTCAGCATAGAAGGTATTTCTAATGTTAAAAAAAATCAAAGATTGAATTAATTGAATTAATTTTAGAAGTAAAAATATAGAAAAATAATTGACAGAAATTATTTATAGTGCTTTCAAAGTGCAGGAGTATAATTGTACTAAAAAAAAATGCAGGAGCATAATTAGCAGAACTTAAGACTTGCACACGTGTGTTATTGGTTACTTAAACCTCCGATTAAATGACCACTTCGAAGTCACAAAAAATAATTAACTTCGTACGGAGCTTCATAAAAGTGAAATCCAAGCCTCCAAGTAATAGCCCTCGAAATTGAAAATCAAAACCAAAACGAACTTATCAAAGTGACCAGAGACGTTTTGTAACTTCAAGGCAGACCCTACAAACCACCAGCAAGCAGGTCTCTTTCTCCATTTTCTTCCTTTTGATCACTGCTTTAAGTCTCACCATGTCTACCACATTCTACCCTTTCAATGACCCACCTCAGATTACTTTTTCGTCAAAATGATCATCAACCTATCTCCCCACTCTAATCTTTTCTTGATCAATTCCTGCGTAAGCATCCAGAAAGCTTACATAATCATCATTCACCATGTAAACATATGCTATTGCTCAATCCTTTCGCAACTTCTTGATAATTTTAACTTGAGAGTAAACCCTCCACTAAAACATCCACTATGATTAACTTAAACCAACAAATAGGTAGAGAGCCCAGTCGTAGTAGCTCAATCACCAAGTTGACATTACAATAATAGCCATAAGCATTCCAAATTTAGAAGCTAATAATCAATCTTCTGCTTTAAAGAACACACACTTACTGCTCTTCAATGTGCCGAACTATATTTTTCTGACAGAAATTATAACCAACTTGCACTTGGTGAAGGATATCAGTCTGGGTACTTCACTGCTAAACATGTTACTTCCACTGCTAAACATGTAATTGTACAACATGTAATTAGGTAGCTACAGCATCAGGTAACTGCACTTTCTCTTTTTGGATTCAAAATAACAAGGTAATAATTTCAGGCTTTCATTCAAAACATAAAATAAATATAAAAATAAGCAACTTATTGCCCTAAACAACATATAGACTTGAAACCTCTACAAAAGGACATCCAGCATACATACAACATTTTAGAAGAGAAATGAATAAACTATGTGCATATGGAATAATTCAATGCATAAGAGGTCCAGTCACTTATCCACAAATGCACCTGATAAAAATCTCATTGACTGGCCAGAACCTAGTGTCAGTATGTCTGTCTGTAATTGTAATCACTGTATAGATGCATTGTTTCATCTGAACTTCAGTTGAATGAACTAATAAGCAGCATGCTGCATCCAAACAAAAGAAAGCGGTGAATAAAGGGAAATGAATTATACAAATATTCAACCAGAGATGAAGCGGACACAAAAATGAAAATGATGCAGTTCGCCGATAGAGATGAATCACCTTTTCATCAATTGAATCTTCAACATTTGAATCTTAGATAATGATCCAAATGCGTATAGACACTTTGAAAGTGAACTTATCTACAGCATTCGGTAACCTCAGCTGGATATTTAACCCTGAAATTCAACACATACACACACACATGTTAAGCATCATACACTTCATGCAAGAACAACAAGTAGCATTAGGCTTCTAAAATTGAATATATTACCCAAAGACATAAACGCCATGTCCACTGCAAAATTTCCTGATAAAAGGGTTGAGTAGTATGACTCCCTTCACCGGCAATTTGAATTTGGGCCTCCTTGTTCCAGAAAACAACAAATAAGAGAACATGCCCAATTCTCATGTAATTCTTCTGCCTCCAATAATTTCTCAGCTTGTGAACAAGACAAATGCTTCATATCAGGAGAGACCCATTGGTTTTTCCATTAGTTGGAAAAGAAACTTTGGCCTCATTCCAACGTGCTCAACATTGCTTCAAGCCATTATAAGTCCTTCAGGAAACAACAGCACTTTTCTACAACTTAAATTATTCAAAGAAATTTCATCCACTGCCCAATTTAAAATTTTGAGCATGTCTCTCATCTCTTCAATCCTCGAATGTGTAAAATCCCTCATGGTAAACTTTTCAAAAGTTCCATTCAATTCAATCAGACTCTGGGCAGGCTCCTTCTTAATCCCACTACACTTCAACAGCTTTCTTGCATCTGCAACAATACTCCACATCTCATCTGAAGCATACAAGTTTGACATCAGAACAAATGGTGAAGTGATATCTGGTTGAAGTCTAAGAAGCTTTCTAGCCACACGTTCCCCAATTACAACATCACCATGCAGCCGGCATGCAGAAAGCATAGTCACTAAAACAACTACATCATTCCCGAAAGGAAACTTATTCAAGTACTTTTCTGCCTCTGATAATTTCCCAGCCCGTCCCAACAAATCAATTATACAAGAAAAATGTTCTATGTCAGGGGAAATCCCATAGGCCTCTTTCATAGAATTAAAATAAAATAGGCCCTTGTCCACTATCCCTGAATGATTGCAAGCTGTCAAAAGTCCAACAAATGTAACAGAATCTGGTTTTATTCCTATCATCTTCATCTTCTCAAAAAGCTCAATAGCCTTCTTCCCCAGTCCATGATTTCCAAATCCAGCAATAATGGTGTTCCATGAAACAAGATTGCAATGAACCATCTTGCTAAATAAATCATATGCATTTCTCATTGAACCACATTTGGCATACATGTTGACAAGAGCATTACTAACTCCAACATCACAGCACATCCTTGTCCTGATTAGATAACCATGAATTTGTTTTCCATGGTGGATTGACGCAAGTCCAGCGCAAGCTGCAAGGGCTCCAGCTAGGGTAAAGTCATCAGTCTCCATGCCATAATCACTTACCATCTCTTTAAAAACTTTCAATGCCATCCCATAATTCCTACAATGAGAACAAGCAGTTATGAAAGCATTCCAAGAAATCAAATCCTTGTCCTCAATTAATCTAAACACTTTCTCTGCCTCTTCTATCAAACTAAACTTTGAATACATAGTTACTAACACATTGCCAATAAAATTTGAACAATCCAGTCCAACCTTAGCAATCAAACAATGCAAAACAACTCCTCTTTGCAAATCATCCAAACCGGAACAGACCCCCAACACACCCAGAAACGAAAACCTATCAGGCATCAAACCTTCCGGAGCATTACGTTAAAAAATTCAAACCCTTTCTCAGGCTGCTGATTCTCAACGAACCCAGAAACTAGAGCGTTAAAAGCCACTGAATTTGGTTCCACCCCCTCATCATAAACCAATACTGCATCACCACAGAACCCACATTTCATATACATACTAATAAGCGCATTTGAAACAAAAGAAACCAATCCTTAGCCAATCTTCAGCGCCTGAGCATGAATCTGTAGCCCTTCAACTGAGGCTCGAAGACCGGCACAGGCACTAATAACACTCCCATAAATAAACTCATTAGGCACAATCTGCAATCGAGAGAACAATTCAATCGCCAAGAAATACTCACCAGACTGATCATAAGCAGAAATCATAGCGGACCACGACACAAGATTTTGTTCAGACATTTCGTCGAACAATTTACGACCATTCATAAGTTTCCCGCACTTCCCGTGCATGTTAGCGACGTGGTTGGAAACTACAATGTCAGAGATTATCCCGGACTTGAAAGAATCGGCATGGAGAGAAGTTCCATGACGAAAGGCCTTGACTTTGGCGCAGTGGTGTAGTAAAGAACCGATGAATTGTGGTACCATGTTTTGGGAAAGTTTAAAAAGGAAGCCTTTGTTTGATGGGTTACTACATCATTGTGGTTTTGAGGGAATGAAGAGAATATCTGAACCCAATCGGAAGTTGGAACTAGGAGGAGGATTCCTTGGTCTTGAAAGTAGAGTTAACGTGTGTATCTATGAACTCCTGCATGGGAATGCCAGTGCAACACAGATTCATACTACCGATGGTTTTGGAATTGGTTGTGAGTGGTAATCTTAAAAAATAAAATAGCGAATTCACAATTTGCAAAATTGGATAATAAAAGAATAGAAAAAATAATATATAATTTTTTAGAATTAACACATACAAAGGAACATCTTGTTATGATAATAACAAGGAACTTTAACATATTATTTGGTAGCAAATGAAATTGAATTTTATACATTTCAACATTTTATATGATAAAATGATCAATTTGTCTTTCTATAAATTTTAATATTTTATTTGAAACTATTGACCAAACCACTTAATTTTATTATGGAATTTAATTTAGAAGGGGCTTTTAGAGTTTTTTTAAGTAATTACGCGATACATCAACAAAAGTCTGTAAAATTTATTCCATATGAGCAGGTTTTGCTTATTAAAGATACACTTTACAATATTTCATTCGTACGCGCGTCTCTTTTTAGATTCACAGATAGTTTATTTATTTCGTATAGACATGTTATACTGTTTATATTTTGTTTATTATTTATCTATTATTTTAATGTTATTATTTATTATTAATATCTTATTTATATATTGTTTATAGGTTGAAAACAATCTCAAACCTAGTCTGTGAATGTGTAAATTATAAACTTGTGGGCATACGCGTGTAATTTTAAAAATTTTGTCAAAATATTGAAAGTGGACAGCGTGAATCCATAAAATATAATTTTGAGCTCTATGAATTTGTAAACGACCTTTTTTTTTCTTTCATCCTCGTCAGATGGTCATTTGCACTTTTGTTTTGGGCTATTTTCAGATAGTGGTAATTACGCGGTTTATCAACAAAACTTTGCAATATTTATTATGTTCGGACAGATTATGCATATTATAGATATACTTTGCAATATTTCGTCCGTACACATATGACTTTTCAGATTCACATATATGTATTTTCAAATTCAAGAAATCTTGTTTATATGTTGTTGATTTTTTTCTATATTTCAAATTTAAAGCGCCTGGTTTATTTGTTATTTATATGTTATTTTTTGTTTATATATTGATTAATTGTTGTTTATATATTTTTGGTATCTTGTTGATATATTGTTTATATGTTGAAAAAAATATATAAACAAATTTGTAATCTATATATTGTTGATTTATTGTTTATATATTATTTATATCTTTGCAATATTCATCGTGGATTATGAAGTGGTATCTGGTTAATATATTTCAGGTCAGTGGCATGCTTGTTTGTGAAGCTGGATGCATTTTGGAAAATCTGGTCTCCTTCCTGGATAGCCATGGAAAACTGACCAGTGGACCTTTTCTTTCTTTCAATATCAGAAAAACAACATTAATGTTGTTATACTTTTGTTGGCCATTTAAAAGATGAGGATTTTGTTTGTCTTTTTCGTGATAGTATTTGAGTCTTTTTGCGAGGCAATATGTAGGAATCATTTGTTAATTTGCAATTGTGATGCTGATGTTCTAGCTTTTGGTCCTTCGTGTGTGCCCATGTTTTGGTAATTCTAGTGTGTTCTGTTCTAATACTCAGACTCACCATTGTTTTCCCTCTGGTCAACTAGAAGGCAATTTTGAATGCAATATTCATTTTGCTTTCAATCAAATTATGCTTCCATTCAGATTTATTATGCCACTGGACTTAGGTGCAAAAGGAAGCTGCCAGATAGGTGGAAATGTTTCAACTAATGCTGGTGGTTTGCGACTTGTCCGTTATGGTTCACTACATGGGAGCGTACTTGGTGAGACCGTCATTGTCCATCAAACTTTTATGTTAACAAATGATGAAATACTTCCTCTCTTCCTTGCTGTTTTGTTTTGAAGCAGCATGTTCATGTTTTATATGGAAACTAATACGAGATTCAGTGTGATTATGTTACATAGTTGCATGTCTATCCATTATCAGCTTTGCCTTATGTCTTTTGAAATCGATTCAAGTCAACATCCTTTGTTGTCATAATATTCATATGTAGTATTAACTAGTCTCAATTGACCTGATTCTCTTTTAATTGTTGGCACTGAATCTACTAAGACCTGTTGTCAGAACTTTTTTTGTCTGTAAAAGCATATTTATTAGTTACATATATTCCAACATATATTTCATAATTTTGACATATAAAAAAAAAGCATTTCATTATTTTGGCTAATTTTACAGGTCTTGAGGCGGTTCTAGCAAATGGTACTGTAGTCGATATGCTTGGAACTTTACGGAAAGATAATACAGGATATGACTTGAAGCATTATTTATTGGTACATACCAAAATACTGTGGAATATGGACTTCGTATTTCTGTCGTAGATCATGTTTTTGACGTAATATTCTAACATTTTGTAGGAAGTAAGGGATCATTAGGAATTGTGACCAAAGTTTCCATTCTTACGCCTCCAAAACTTTCTTCAGTTAACATTGCTTTCCTTGCTTGCCAAGATTATCTCAGCTGTCAGGTCTGAAATAATTTCTTTTCTTTTTTCATCATCATTTTCAAATTGTTTTATGAGGATCTTTGGTGGTTATGGTTTTACTTATTTTTGGGTCTGTTTGTTTGTTGGACTCTTGAGAACTTTTAGAGCTGCTTATTACACTTCCAGTGAAACTAAAAGTGGAAATATATTTCAAACTGCCTCTTTTTTTTTTTTCTGGGAAATCTGTTGGTTCTCTCCCTTGAATTTGGATTTTCAGGCTTAAAATTAAACAGTCAAGCTAGCATTCTAATGATTGTCAGCTGTATGCTATGCGTAATATATACTGTCAATTAATGTTGGAGTATTTTCACCCAATTGTAATGTATTGTAGTGGACGTCATATCATATTGCTTGTCTGATTCAGTCAATTGTCTTTCTCATATCTTATTTAAATCCTTGGCTGTTTTCACTAGAAACTACTGTTAGAAGCAAAGAGGAAGCTTGGGTAATAACATCCATTTTATTTTTGGGATCTAAGGCCCTGTAATTTGTAAAATAAAATAAACTGGATAAAATAAAAAAATTTAAAACATATACTAAACTTAATTTTCTTTTCAATTTTATTTCTATTTATATATCATTTAATTTATATATTTATTTTTTTTTTTAAAAAAAAATTTAAATTTCCACCCCCACCCCCCCCCCCCCCCCCC
>CAODLS013666270.1:0-18609 GCA_948243855.1 Flueggea neowawraea
CCCAAAACAATCCAAGAAACTCTCCACTTACTTCAATGCTGCCTACTTTGCTTTCTCCATGGGTGAACTTATTGCCCTGACCGTTCTGGTTTGGGTTCAAACACATTCTGGCATGGATGTTGGTTTTGGTGTCTCTGCTGCCGCCATGGCTATGGGGTTGATCAGTTTGGTTTCTGGTACTCTTTATTATAGGAATAAACCCCCTCAAGGTAGCATCTTCACCCCCATTGCTCAAGTAAGTATTATCTTCTTTTATTATTTTTTTTATATCTCATATCGCTTGAGAGTAGCAGTGTAATTTAATTTATAATTTCCAAGATTAAACTATTAGAAAACTTAAATTAGTTTTTTTGACCAGTGACTTTAACCTGAAAATTATTTGGATCTGGATCATTATAATTATAACATTTAAAATTATTTGTTTTTATGGTTTGATCATAAATTATAAGCAAAGGTTGTCCACTAGTATATATAATGCATCCCTTATGTATATGGCAAGTTGGTATCTGGTAGTTGATTATGACTTATAATGTAATGAATCACAAATAGTTGTTTATAGGATTTGATGTCTCATTTAGTGGGCTAACTATTTGGTTCTGCCGGTTGTGTATACAACCTTTGTTCGCTTATGAAAGCATATGATAGCTCAATATATAAATATACATCATCCATGTGAAGGCTGTCTGTGCTGTATAATTGTTTAATTAGTACAATTCTTTATTTTCTTTTTTCAATTTGATTCTCATGGGAATCAAATTGTTGACTCTTTAATACTGGGCAATTTCAGTATCAATAGCTTACAAATCTATTAGTATTATTTAGTATTGTTGTGGTGTTATAATTATGTGTATGATTGAAACCTTCATTATTCTAGTAATTTGACTAAGTGGGTTCCTGAGTAAAATGTTTTCTTTGTTTTGTGATCAGGTTTTTGTGGCTGCTATATTAAAGAGAAAACAAATTTGTCCATCAAATCCGCAGATGCTTTATGGAAGCCAAAACAATGTGCCACAGAATAATTTAACTGTCATTTCCTCTGATAGTAGCAGCCGTCTTGTTCACACCCAAAGATTTAGGTAATTCTAAAGTTATAACTGTACAAGAAATTTTTTTATAAGTCATTTTATTTGCCCAATTGCTATAGTTAATTTCAGTATCACTGTTAACTGTTCAAGAAAATTAAATCTTTCAACTTTTTACTGTTTCTGTCAAAGATTCTTCTTCAGGACACTTTCTATATCTTAAACCGTGGTCTTTAAATTCCTGAAAATTACTGGAAATGCTCTTTAATTAATCAACCAATAAATGTAACAAAATTTAAACAAATTCAGGTTCTTGGACAAGGCCTGTATCAGAACTCAAGATGAGAGCAGCACAAAGGAGAGTCCATGGAGATTGTGCACTGTCGTTCAAGTGGAGCAAGTGAAGATACTGATTTCAGTGGTTCCAATTTTTGCTTGCACCATTGTTTTCAACACAATTTTGGCTCGACTTCAAACATTTTCAGTTCAACAAGGGAGTGCAATGGATACCCAACTCACCAAATCCTTCCGCATCCCTCCTGCTTCTCTCCAATCCATACCTTACATAATGCTAATACTCATAGTCCCTATCTATGACAGTTACTTTGTGCCACTGGCAAGAAAATTCACAGGCCATGAATCAGGAATGACACCATTGCAAAGAATCGGCAGCGGGTTATTTTTGGCGACGTTATCAATGGTTTCAGCAGCAATTATGGAGAAGAAAAGAAGGGATGAAGCTGTTGATTCAAACAAAATACTTTCAATATTTTGGATTACACCACAGTTCTTGATATTTGGGTTATCAGAAATGCTCACAGCTGTTGGCCTCATTGAGTTCTTTTACAAGCAATCTTTAAAGGGTATGCAAGCATTCTTGACTGCAATCACATATTGCTCATACTCATTTGGGTTCTACTTAAGTTCAGTGTTGGTTTCTTTGGTGAATAAGATCACTTCATCGGGTTCTCCGAATAGTGGTTGGCTTAGTAACAATGACCTCAACAAAGATAGGCTTTATCTCTTCTACTGGTTACTAGCAGTTCTTAGCATCCTCAACTTCATCAATTATCTCTTTTGGGCTAATTGGTATTCTTATAATCCTTCTCTTTCAAGTACTGCAATTGAGAATCATGAAGAGGCACATAATGGACAGGACTTCAACCATTATAACTTCAACACTTCTAAAAAGGTTGAAGCTGAAAATATGGCTTAAATAATGCTGCATACTTTTATGGGATAGTTTATCTATATATGTATAAATTTGTATTAATTAGGGAAAGAATTATGGAAAATCTCTAAAAGGGTACTGTCTCCCCTTTGCCTTATACAATTTTTCCCTTTTTTGGGAATTTCCTTTTCTTTCTTTGCCATCTTAGAAAGGCCACTTCGAGTCCCATAGTTTCTGTAGAAAAAGTTATTGGAAGATTATTGTTGTAAGTGCACATTTCAATGTTAGAAGCAACAAATGTCAGAGTAACAGTGTCACAGGCTTATTATTACGGATTGGACTGAGTAAACCTCGTTTGCTCAGGTCTGTGCTTGAATTATTTATCTGAAGAAGTAATAAATACACTAACACAGTATATTGCATATTAGAAGATTATTATTCTTAAGAAAACAAGTTAGTCTTTCTACTCTTAACTATGGCACAAGGTTAGTCCCTTCATTCAAGATTAATTAACTTTCAAATCCTCATCTATACGCATCCTTATAAGGAATTATAAATGACCATCTAGCTCAACTCAAAAGGTCTATTATTCCACATAATCTTTTGAATTTAGAATTAAAAATCCCATTAAGAATTTGAAAAAACTTAAAAACTGAGCGCACAAAGATTGTGATCCTTTTATGAAATGCTGGCCCATTAGTTCTCTTTGAGGCAACTCAAAAAGTGATTAGTAAATACCAAATATATAAGATTAGTAATTAATTTGGGAAGAGATATATAAATAACACTTTTATTTATCTGAAACTTTTTAGAATAATAGACTGTATATTACCACATAAAGAAAAGAGTATTTTTGAGTGTTATGGAAGGGTTCAATCTTCTTTGTTGTTCGGAGGGCCTGTAATTTTCATTTTCTGTATTTTTATTCGCTATCAACTATTTAATCTACTAAAATCAAATACAATAAATACTTTTCCTGTTAGAGTATAAATTTAGAAACAGTATCCCTGAATTAGATGCCACACCAGTGTACCTAGCTAGCAGTTCCAAAGAAATGTAAAGACTGATATCATAAATTTATATGGCTCACATATTAAACAAAAAAATTGGGCAATGCCACCGGTAGGTAACCCCACCCAAGTTCAAAACCGACGGCATACAGAGAATGAGGTGTGAGTTAATGCTTTCATGTGTTGGGTTGAGGCTAAATCAAAAAACACACTAAATTAAATACTGTACATAATAAAGTGACTTCCAAGAGAGAAGAAGTGTTACCCCCACTGAACATACTTTTACTATTATGCTTTACGTCCATTATGAAGTGACTTCAAAATTGAATTAAAAAGTATGGTAGACAAATTTTTCTTTTCTAAAAAAAAGCCAAATTATCCAAAAAAAATTATGGAGCTTCTCTACATCTCAATTGCAATGCATCATAATTAATATTATATTATTATTTTTAGAATAATAATATTATGAAATGTCACACACTGTTATTTTTATTATTTTTTTAATGTTTGGATGCATCATAATTGTTATGCCAAGCATTACTCTTCTTTTTAACCAATATGTTTGGAACACAACATAGTGACATAATATATTGTAATTCTCAACTTTTTTTATTATGCAATCTATTAATTTACAATCTGCATCTACTATTTACTACTCAATCAACTAAAATCAAACACCTATTGCATCTACTATATTGTGATTAATATGTTGGCTCGAAGTGGATTAAAAAAAACTTTCTAATAAGAAAATGTATTTTTTGTCAAAAATGAAAATGTTTTTTAAAAGGAAAATATATTAATAAAATAATTTGGTACTATTAAAAAATACATATATCGATATTTATGGACTAAATGAGTGCAAACACTCCGGTAAAGGTAGCTAAGGGAAAATCTAAAAAATGGGTTTGAAGGGTAGTTTGCACTACTAACAGAGAACTTTTACTTTTCTAAATTTGATTTCTCCTAATATTTAGTCACAGATCTGGATTTTTTTAAAAGTAGGACAGGGTTTTTCTTATATGTAATTTCAAAGTTTTCTCTTTATTACTTTAGAGTCATAAGTTGAACCTATGCTATGAGAATGTACAAGGGATTTTCCCTAAAGTTTATCTTTTCATCTAGACAGAATAAAATTACAAGAAAGCACAATGGAATCCAAGAGAGAGAAGTTGGTTGTAAACCCAATTAGCAAGATTCATTGCATTAGATTTGGCTTTAGAAGAGCACAATGGAAATCCTTCACCATGGGGGCCTGACCTCATCACGTAGATTTTCAATGACAGAAAAGGAATATGCTTAGTGCATTGTTTAATTAATTAGGGTCTTTTGGAGCAATCTAACTACTATGATGTGATGCATCCATAGAAGAAACATAATCAACCCTCCTATCAATCAAGTCAAAAAGCTTTAAAGTGTTGTCCTCAATGGGTGGAGGGACGTAGGGGAAATAAAATGGGACGCACTGTGAGTGTTCATTCATTTTTTTCTCAGCATTTTAATTAATTGATCAAAGTTTGTCTACATGAATATTGTGTTTATTTAGAAAAAATATCCAATGTTAATGTGGCTTGACTCTTTTCTAATACATTATCAATGATCCAACGTTCACGGCATTAAGTTCATTTAAATTTTCTCAATTTTATCACTTCCGAGCTATTCACTGAACACTTAGTAAATTTATTGTGTGATTAGAATTAATATATTGGGATGTTTATTTGAGATAAATTTTATGTCAAATTATTAAATCTACTGAAATTTATTCAACCTATCTCAAGCAAATACCCCTTCTATGAATGACCTATTATTAAAACACAAATCGAATAGTGAGGTAACTTGCGTCATTAATATGTAACAAATTGTCATGTTAGCAATGAAGTTTTACAATATTCTTAGATTCACATCGAAGCTATAATTTCACTCGTACAAATTTTGATATGCAATGAGAAAGTTATCCATTTCAAACCGGAGCACTAAGAATTATTGCTACTAAAGTGGTTGATGTTGTTGTATACTTGAATTCTGCAGACGAAATGAGGTTGTACAAAGAGACATGCCTCAAACATGTCTTGATGTTGGAGAGAGGGCCGTCTTTGCCATAATCACTTAAAGAGGTTTATAGTCATCCAATTGTTGCCTAAAAGACAAGCAACTGATGACCTACCAGCCAAACAATTTGCCCAAGAAATGGAGTTCCATGCTTTTTGGTCTTCCATCCAATTATAGCTCCTTTTTACTGCAAATGTGCTCAAGAACTAACAAGAAAGAGAGGGTCTTCTTCTCTGCCGAGTTGGGGTAGTTCGATTATGAGATCTTGGATTCAATGCATGAAATGAGTGTATAATTTAATTATTTTAAAGATTTTTAAAAATTTATCAAGACGATTCTATTCTTTTGAAAAAAAAAATGGTATCACTCGTTCAATTAAACTCATAAGAAGGTATATATAAATGCGTCATTTAGAGACCCAAAGCGAACAAGGGGCTTTTTATACATTTACAATGAATATTATCATACACATCGTCAGGGCATATTTGAAATAACAAATTATATGCGGAAATAATTAGGTGTCGAAAGTGGATAGAGATGAGAGTATGGAGGGCATAAATGAAAGAGCATACTTTGTCAAAAATATGGAAAAGAATGAAAAGACTTGGTAGGAAAGAAATTGAGCGAAAGATGTTCTTATTGAAAAGTTTAGAGGTTGATTTTTGTATTGAATACAGTATGTGGAGGAAGAAACTATGGAGCTTTGAATACTAAAAATTAAAACAACAAACTTAATTGAAAACAATATAGTTTTTTAATGAAGAAAATAATCAAATAACAATATCCAAAACGGTGCAGTTTAACAGAGAGCTATGTAACACGAAAACCTTATTTGAGATGAGTTTTCCGTTTTCGAAACATTTGGAAAACGAAAACTCAAGGAAACTTATATGAAATATTTCTGGATCGTTTTTGTAATTAATAAAGTTTTACTTTAGAAAATTGAGTATACTAACATGGAGGAAGTGTCATAAAATTTACCACCTTATCTCCAGTGCATTGCACATTTTTTCTTTCAATTATGCTTATAAAAATTTTTAATTCATTTTTAATTAGGAATCTTGCATGTTTTTAATGTTTATAAGTACATTTTTATATTTTTAATATTTATAGAAATATCCCCATATTTTTATTATTTACATCTTTTCTCCACATTTCTGTTTCTTCTATTTTTGAGAAATACCGTTTCTAGTATCAGTCTTCGTTTCCGTTTTACTGTCAATTTCGGTGTTACATAGAATTGGAAACCCTCACAGGTTTATATTGAAAGTTATAGTTTAAGATTAAACAAGAAGAGATGAAGCCTAATTAACCGATTAATTAGTGAAACTTCAATTTGGTATTTTGCCTAGTATTTGCTACTTGCAAAAAAAGAAGACATCTTAGTATTTGCTAATTAAAAGAATTTTAATTATCCTGATTTAAAGCACAATTCTGGATGGCAAAAAGAGGGCTCAAATTGTGTTATGGTTTTCATGTACTTAATGATTTTCCGGCAGCCTTGCGAGGCTTTTGTATGAGAATTATTACGGTTTTCCGTTGGATAATAATATTATTTATCCCACTACTTCATCTCGGAGCCAGTTTAGCTGAGTTAAACGTGAAGTAGTGTCACATATATCTTTGATCAGTCTAACTATATTATTATGCCGCTACATCATCTCGGGGTTAGCCTAGCTGATTCGGAGATGAAGTAGTACCACATGAAATCTTAACCAGCCCAATTAAGTTAGATCACATGTGGGTATAAACATTTCAAAAAAATAAACAATTCTCTTACTTTTTTTAGTACCTTATGTCTTTGTTTTTGATATTTTAGCTCTATCAAAAATTTGAAATCTTAATTCTTTAGTCTTAGAGACCCTCGATTCTGTAGTCCTCAAGACGACTCTAGTACCACTAAGTCTATTGATTATCTTATGACTTTTAAGAGTACAATGTTTGATAGTATTTTATCGAGTTTGTATGCCTTCAAAATTTAATGCATTTTTGTTATTATTTTACTCAAAATCATATAATTAAATAAAAAACACCGATTTTGTACGCAAACAAAAAAATTATTGTTTTATTGAGAACCTTTTCCAGTACGCTATTTCACTCATGCAGGAACCTGATCCAGGGATGTAGCACGAACCACTGGAACAACCAGACCATGGATATGGTAACCCTAAACCCTTTCTTACCGATTTGATGGATCGATTCAAACGAACCATGCTTGCAGAAAACAAGAGCAGATTTCTTGATCAATGCAGCTCCAAACTTCACTACTGATGCATATTATAAATAATTCTGATCAACTAAAGTTATTCTATTGATATAAACTTCACGAGCTTCGCCTTTTATGGCAAACAGTTAATAAACATTCAAAACATCTGCTTCCCAAGTTTCAAACCCTCAGGAGACTCCTATGTAAGTACAGTGCTTATAACTGATGTCCTTGCCATCAAATTGATTGGTTTGGTAGATCAAAAGTACAGACTGAACTCGACCTTCTTCTAGTCATCGGTTTCAGCTGTTCCACCCTTGAGATGCAAGTGTTTTTCTCTCCTCTGGAACTCTGTCAAGCCCTTCCCACTCCCGGTCACACCAACCTTGCCATTAGGATCATCGGGTGACTTGAAAATGCTTTCTCGCTTGCGCCCTGAGAAGAATCCTACCTGAAACAAGTTGACCGAAAAAGCATTCAAAAACTCATAATAACAAAGATCTAAGTAGTTGCTTCAACATTAACACTTCTTTTGTCGCATATTGGTTCGTAAAATCAAGAGGTAACATATAATTGATGAAACTCAGAAGGTTTCTTGCTAGCAAATGTAGAAATGCATAGACTAAAGAAATCTTCTAGAGAACAACAGGAAAGCTCCATGAGGATATACCTTTTTAGTCTTTCCTTTAGTTGTCTGGAACTGTTGCCATGCATTCTGATGCTTATTTTGCGCAAGTTCAAGCTGCTCAAACCGCACCTTTGACTTAAAAGCATGTATTTTCTTGCGCTTGGCAGCTTTCTGCACAGATTACCGACAGGAAAATTTCAATAATCAAATTCAAGAGCTTTCAGATGATATAAACTGAATTGAAAATTTCAAGATGGAAAGAGGAAGAAAGATAAAGAATTTATATTAAATCAGTGTAAAGAACTGGCAAAAACCAACAAAATGTCAACAACAAAAAAGAATATGTGACAACTACCTAAAGCCTGATGCACATATAGAGGAGCAGATAGACTACATATATTTCAGGCATGTTTCTTCAAAGAAAAAGAAGAAGAATCCTAGCATCTACATTAATGTTTGACCATGGCAAACATTGTTTAAACTTCGTAATTCATGTTTGATTTAATACAAAAATCAGTAAGGCATATAAGAATGGAAAAGAAGAAATAAATTGGAGATCCCAAAACAAGTAAAAATGCTTTCAGTTATGAGCATTTTAGGGAGGGGAGGAGATGTTGCAGATAGGAGATAAGAGATTGAATAGTAAAAAAATTGAGAACTGGTTCCGCAAACAATAAAAAAAATCCACAAAATCTCCAATCTCCTCCCCCTCTGAAACAAGCCCATTAACAACAAAGAAAGCATATCATGAAGCGTGATAAAAATATCATATAAAGGCACTGCTAGGTGCTTACCACATCCTCCGGGTCATCAGGTTGTATCTGCAGCTTTGTTGGTAAACTTCGTGATTGGAAGTCAACAGAAGCAGCTTGTGCAATCTTTCTTTTGATGGCTTGCTTTGTAGCTTCAGCAACTCTTTCAGCTTCCAACAAAGCATTGGTTTCAGAAGGCCTAACATTGTCAGGATCCACCTGGGATGAGCAACAGTCAGCAGCTTTCCCATTCACTGTTCAATTCAAAAGTATAATACACCATAATTGCAAGCAAATGAAAAAAGCAATTCAAAACATCAAAGAAAATAGAATGATGAATGCATAAAAGGTGAAATAACAACCAAATCTCTTGAAAAGAGATACGGAGTCTGCAATAGATGTTCTTTTTTTTTTTTGTAAAAGGTCTGTGCCACAAAATAAAAATTAAAAATAATAAAAAATTATAAACGAAACAAGAAATGAAATAACTCCAAAACTAAATTATGGTTTGCAACATTCAGGATTAGTTTTAATTTGCCCATATATATATAAATATATAATGTTTGGCAGGCTAGGAAACAAAAAATATATCATTCTTTACTTCATTTTTGAGAATTCAGCATTTAGGATAGAATTTATGACTTCTAAACAGAACTTTAACAAAGACTAAAGATCTAGAATTAAAGCATTAAAATATAAATGAAACAATCATGCATAGTCAACCCGAATTAGATAACCATTGATAAGATACAGTAAAAAATTACATAATGTCACTTAATGTGTGCCTCGGAAAGAATAAAGTTTAATTTTCATGTCACAACCATGTAGTTCAATGTTATAACTTTACATTTGAATAATTCAGATCAGAACTGGAAAACAAGTGTTTCACAATGACTAAATATAGAATCAAATCATCAGAATCAAAATGAAATATTCATACATTGTCAAGTACATAACTTTGATGATACAGTAAGAAACTACAGATCTTCATCACCTAAAAACATTGCCTGAGTTCAGAAAAACTAAAGTTGTATTTTTGATACCACAATCATCTATTTGACATATTAAATTTTGCCCCTAACAAAAGCAGAATTAGCAATTTTAGGGACAAAAACATTCAGATCGCCTGTTGACCTCTGCGTAGGCCTTGAAATAAACTTTGTCCACCAATTAAGTATTTCGGTGAACACTACATAATTTCTTCTAAAAAAAAGCAAGTTAAAAGAAGACTACTGTGGAAATTCTTTCAAAACAATACCATTCACTATTTTCAGATGTGTGCTAGCAATTTAAGAAGACTTATTTTCTACTACTAACATAATAAGCAAAACTTTATTTTCTACTACTTTATTAAATTTATTGCAACCATAATGTGATACAATAAGCAAAACTTATAAAATATTGCTGAGTCAGATTGAACGGTAATACAACAATGGATATTCAATAAGGGAGGACTTGGGGTAATGCTGGTAAAATATACCTCTTCCCTATTTCCCCATCCATCATAACTAACATAATATCCATTTGGAGTAAGAGCCTCAATAGTTGCATCATACCTGAACATTCAACTAGTCAAAACAAAAGAAATAAAAAGTGAAGCAGGTAAAAACAACTGAAAAGGAATTGATTTGATTTTTGTGAATCTATCTCAACTGTTCACATACCACTCCCCATCTTCACTCCATACAGCTTGGACTTTTGTGCCAATAGGAAACTTATGCTGATCAGATAAGCTTGAAAAGTCCTAATTAAAAGGAAGATCAGGCAATACATGAAAAAAAGCAAAAATGATGCAATTAATTTAGTAAAAGGAGGGTAAGTGATTTATCTGCCTACCTTGGATTGGGGAACACTAGGGGATGAATCAATCCATGTGCCAACATTTGATGCAAAAATCTCAGTCTGCTTAGCAGTTGCAAGGAGTTCCTCCGTTAGAGCAATAACCTGCAAATTTGCAATGTTAGCAAAGTCGGATACTTCAGAATAAAGAAGCTTTTACATCATGAAATGCCATTGTTATCAAAATCCAAACTTAGAAATTGCAGGTGAACATCTCAAATCAGGTGAGGAAGACAAGCAGGCTGGCCATAACGACACAAGTACACCTGCAAATGAAGCAAGATAGAAGTGATGGACATCTTGATGAAGTTTTAAGTTTTTACAATTTGCTCCAAAACAATCTTTCCTTATTGTTCATAATTCTTCATATGATCCTATTTCTAGAGTCCATAAGATTTAGTGACCATAAAAACCACCCTCACCTTTTAAACCCTTAAATGAAAACAAATCCCCACAGAGGCCATTAGCAGCTAATTAGTGTTGCCTGTTGGAGCAACAAGTTGATTCCTTCAAGAGAGAGCATGAAGAGATGAAGAGAAAGAAAGACAACTGTATTACACTATTATGGTAACATCTATAACTAGTTTTATGAACCCTCATATCTACGGAAGTTTACTGTTAACCCGAGAGAATATTCAAAACAGTTGCAATATGATGCCAACTCAAATAGACAATAAAGATCCCATGCATGATGTAAGGAAAATTGCAACAATAAAAACAAAATTCCAACTGAATAATAACCTCAACAAGCTCCTTCTCCATGTCAACATATTCGGGGTTTTTTGGATCATCCACCAAAAGCTGTCTGACCTGTTGATCAAGCAAGGTTGTCACAAGTTGTACATAAAGTATCCACCATATTAGAATGTGAAAGCCACTATTTAATAGTCAAATCCATTTCGTTACATCAATTGTAATAAGAAGCACCATGTAATTCGAAATATGTGTTGCACAACAATTAAATTAATCATAAATCAACTATTTTGATGCCCAAATCTATCTCAATCAATTCAATTCATCTGAATTAATCATAAATCAACAACTCAGCACTCAAAGAAATGTAACAAAACTAGTCTTAGAACCCATATGAACTAGAACTAAAATCATAAGAACGATTCTTTATACTTTTAATAACATTTAATAAATTTACAATAATCATACCTAATACAGTACAAATAATCCAGAATTACACACCAAAACAAAAAGAACCCTAACTCGACATACCCAATTAACGGAATTCAAATCACACAAGCCACAAATCGAAACAAAAAAGAAAACCCATATAAAGAATGCGAATGAACGAAGAAAGACAGTACCTTTTGAAGCTGGTCTTTGTATGTGGATAGATTTGAAGCTAACTCTTCGATGCTTACTTCTTCTCCACCTTGCATCTTTTTATGCTTTTGGTGTTGTTTGATTTCACTGTGTTATTACTTAATTAAAAGACTGGTTTAGGTTGCGAGAATGATCTTTATTTTTTTGTGAAAATTTTGTTGTGAGAGAAGAGGGGCGTGGGTTGGATTACAAGAGTGACGAACACAATGCAAGCAGCTTCAAACACTCGAAGCAGAGCCACACGAGACCGGTAACCTGGCCAGATGGTTAGATACTCGGCGGAAACAAAAAAAAAGAAAAGAAAAGAAAAAGAGGAAATTACGCGTTATGCCATTCAAACTCATTGACTTTGCAAATCTCTCCGTCAACTTGAACTATTTCTGAAAATGCCATATATGCGAAATATTTTGCACAATTATCAGATTATATCATTAACTTCGTTGTGCAGTCATTGCTCTCACTTTCATTCAATTTTTCGTCCCCCTCTCTCTCCTTTTTCTATCTCTGCACTCTCTCTCTCTCTTCCCTTTTACATCATGTTCGCCACCTCAAGCGATGGTTGAGATTTCAAAACTCTAGTTGTCACGTCTGTAATATATAATTACATTTTCATTCCTAAAATTTTGCAAAAATATTAATTAATCCCTGGAGTTATTATCAAATTCAGTCTTTAGATAAATAAATACCAGAATGATTTCTTTTTAAATGACGAAAATTTTTCCCATCTAAATCAGTAAACTCCATTTTTTTGAAACAATAATTACTAATTATATTTGTTGCAATCAGATAAAATTAGCAAACAATCTCTATATTTAGTTTAAACTAAAATGTGCACGAATGGTGCACCATTCGTGCTCGAATTATGAACTAATCAATTTAAAATTTAATTTGTAAATCATCATGCACCATCTTGTGCATGGTTTGTGCACTAATAATAAAATAAAATTAAATTTGAATCAAATCAACTCAAACAATTTAAATCAATTAAAACACTATTTGTAATCTGTTTGTGCACGTCTTTGGAAAAAAAATGTGAAATATTTTTTTTGCGATTTTTCTCCAATATCTCGCGAGCATTCAATTTCTCGCAAGAACTTGCCAATATCTCGTCTGTGGATTAAATTTATGGTAGTTGTCAATTAGTTTGGTCCTTGCCGGTGGTTTTAGAAATAGTTTGAGGCTTTTGTAGTTTTAAAAGTTGATATATTAAACTTGTATAGAAGTGAACTTTTCCAAAAAAAAATAAAAGGAAAAGCTCCAAAAGTTGATATATTAATAATTAACAGGATAATTATTTATAATTAAAATGAATAATTTAAAATCAATTTAAAAAGTAAGAATATTAAAAAAATAATACTAACAATTTGAAAATAATACTCAAATTTGGAAGGAAATTGATGTGGAAAACTAGAAAGAGAGATTTACTCAAAAAAAATTGAAATCCAATTGAAAACGAGTTAATTATGTCATGTGTCTTAAATAAAATTTAATTTTTGACAAATGAAATCAAAGTTTGGTAATTAGGTGAATGCCACATTTTTTAATTATAGTTTTGACATATGCCATTTTTAAAAAATATGTTCAAAAAATGCCATATGAAATCAAATAAAAAGCCATTTTTTTTGTCATTTTTTCACTTTTTTTCTCTCTTTGGTTCTCTCCCCTGCACACACACTCTCTCTCCGTCTCACTCTCTCTCATAAAAACCCTAGCCACCCCACCTCTCTCATCTGATTTTCTCTCCTATCTCGGCCTTCTCCTTCCTCTCTCTACCCTCTCCATCATCTTCTCTCTTCCTCTCAAGAAATCCTAGTCGTTCTCAAACTCGCCGCTTTCATCCACTGTCTCTCCTCATCCGTCTTCTCTTTTGCATTGGATCTTCCTAAATCGTCGCTCTCAACTCTTTTTTGTCTCTTTTCTCTCTCATCCTTGCCTTCTGATATGTTTGTTTTGATCTCAGTGTTTCCTCAGTTTCTTTTCTTTCGTCCAACACATGAAGAGAGAGCGACATACGTCAATGGCAAACATGGCGAAAAGGTGGCGACGGTGTAGATCTAGGTTTGTTGGATGTTGTGGTAGCTGTTTGATGGTAGATTAGGGTTTGATGTTGCTGTTGTGTAGTGGTTAGGGTTTATTGTTGTTTTTTTTTTGTTATTTTAGTATATTTAATTTTTTTTATGGATTTGTATTAAATTTAAAAATAACATATTTATGCACCTATGGAGACTTTTGAACACCTTTGTATATTGTTGAGGAGAACTTTGGAGACTTTTTTATATAATTTTTGAAAATTACTGAAGATCTCGAAGACCTTCGTAGATTTTTGTGCACCAAATTAATTACCATTAAATAAATTAATTTTTTTAATAAAAATTAATAAACTATTTTAATTAAAAATCTTCAATTGAAAATCAATTAAATTAAATTTCTTATAAAAAAATTATAAACTCTCTTTTGAATACTTCCGGAGATCATCGGAGACCATTGGAGACTATTCGATACCTACCTTTGGAGACATTCTAGAGATATTGGAGATTATTGGAGATCTTTTAGAGATCATTAGAGACTTTTTGAAAATTATTGGAGACCTTCTAGAGACTATTACAGACCTTCTAGAATATCATATTTAGTTTTTTCTCTGAAATTCACTTTTTTGCCAAAAAATCAATCTCAGGAAAATGTCGCGATTTCTCGCGAATATAGCATTTCTCAAATGATTTTCTTTTTGCTGCCATTTTTCAAAATTTGTATTTTTGAAAGACAGTTTTCAAAATTAATATTTTATTTAATTATAAAAGTGTAATTTTCCCATTGAAAATTGATTATTATTTGTTTGATATTCACTTAGTATTTTTTTTTCATTTGGTTTTCCATAAGTATTTAAATATTTTCCAATTAATACTCTATCCATAAAATATTAATTGGTATTTACTTTGACTATTCTACTCATGATTTTGTATTTTCTGTTGTTTCTAATCAGTTTTCAATTTTTTTGTTATTTAATCGGTTTCCAATTATATTTAATCGGTTTCCAATCATCTCAAAAGAATTTTTTTTGGCATCAAAATTTTATTCTAACTTCCAATTTGGTCTGTGGAATGTTATTTTATTATCCAGACAATTTTTAAACGATATCCAATAGCCATTCAATTAATTTTCATTTAAATTCATGTATTTCATATTTAAGCAATATTCAACCTTTTTCTAACCTTTGCTATTTTGCGATAAGATCCACAAAATATTATTTTGGCATGCAAACAGCATTAGAACGTTATTTAATCAGTGCTAAACCAAATCTATGTAATTTTATTTTGGTATCTAAATAGTATTCAAGCGGTATTCAACTTGTACGCAACACTTGAATTTTTTTTCAGTGGCGGGAGTGTAAATTACCCGCACCCGCACACTGTAGGAGCGCCTGGCATCAGATCCTGACTTGTAATTTATAAAATTTATGCAATAAACATGTAGAACAATTATACTGGTGATATTTTAATATTTTCTAGAAATTGAAATCATAAATGTGTAATTGCCCCATTCAATATCAGGGCTAATTATAAATTGAAGCTCAGTAGATAGAAATAATTACAAAATTCAGCTCCTCTTTCTTTTTCCAGAATTTATACTTGTATGGACTCAATTAAAACAAGAACATTATGGGTTTGGATTGCTAAACCTTATGTCGAGTTTTCCTCTGATGTGCATCTTTTTTCACAAGTGTCATGTATAGGAGGGACAATTGAGTTCTTTCTTTCCAACTTGGTCCCTGCTAAACAAACACTAGGGACCAAATACTTACGTTTTACAAACTGAGGGACCAATGTGCTAGTACTGCTGAACTTACGAAACGACAACCAAACATTTAGCTTAAGAAATTAGACAGGTGTATGAAACCAAAAATGCAGTGGTGAAAAGAGTGTCAATTTCAAAAATTGCAGTTTGGGACATCATCAACCAATCACTTGTGTTTGTGTAGTCAATTGAGCTCTTGCTTATCCCAAATGGAAATGATGATACGTTGTACATTTGGGATTTGAGTTTCATCAAAATAATGCTAACGTTACGGGATCAGTAACACAAGTTCTTGACCCCATACACCAAAAACCAATGCAGTATTCCTGTGAGAAACACCATCCCTAATCTACTTTCTTTCCAAGCTTCTTATAAATCAAAGCTCCAGGATTTTGAACCCCACTGTACATCCGTAAATCAGGTCTGTGAGTAATCACCAGTTTTTTCCTTTGCAAACGAGCTTGCAAGTTCAGCATCAAATACCAATATTTCTGGATCCGGTGAACTCCAAAATCTGCCAGATATCATGGATTTACACGTTCATCACTCATTTCGAATGGAATAATATTTGTCGCTTAGGGCAGGAGATTTTGAAATTTCGCTCGTAAGATGTTTGAATTTGAGACTGCAATCTCCTCCACTGCAGAACAAGAATATCAAAAATCAATCACCAGACTAAACCAACCAATCCCAACATGAACTGAAACATTTCTAACTTCGCATTTTAGCAATAAAAAACCATTAATCTATTGATGTCACTTCTGTAAAGTCAATTTTTGACCTATTTGTACGAGAATGACAGAAACACACAAAAAAATCAAATTGAAAGTGCAGAAGTCGAACCTTATACGGTTCAAGGCTGCAATTGCTCGAAGAGCGCTGCAAATCATGTCTTCATTACGATCGACTTCTTGCTTTACAGCATCTTGTTTCGGCTTAAAGTTGATAGTTTTTTGTAGGGGGTCCACCAATGAGTCCAACACTGTAGGTAAAAAGTAAGTAGATCAGCAAACTTGCTGCACAGCCACAGTTACAATCCCATTAGAGTCAAGTAACTAACCTGCCAATACAGCAGATGGGCACTTATCTGCAAGTTTTGAGAGGATAAGGTGGCACGGCATTTTAACATCATAATGGTCTGGAACATCACAGAAAAAAAAAATTAGCTAACATGCAACAAAATTGGCCACCAACTTGAGCATGCCTTAATTGTAGAGTAAAAAATATCAATTCTAGGATCTTCCACAGCATATAATATGGCTTTAAAAATAAATATTCTCAAAAAATCATGAGCAAAAATTATTCATGTTCATAGACAACCATGTACTCGAGCAAAGTAACTTCAGCTAGTTATACAATAAACAGAGATCATGAATAAATTCAAGAGAACATGGTTTCCAAATGTACCAAAACACTTTGTACAAAACTTAATAGTTAGTATAAAAAATAAGCACAACGTTATTTGATTGGAAGATGAAAAAAATAACTCACTATCCAGGCCAGACTTGAGGCAAGGAACAATAAAAGATGATGGATTTACTTGATCAAGACAACTGTCCAGTAATGTATCAACACATTCAAAAGCTGCTTTCCTCAATTCAAGACCATCATCAACAATATGCTTGAAAGGCCCCAGGTCAACCGTTCTGATCAGTTCTTTCTGCAGCAACCAAAATCCAAAATCAAGAAATTCAGCAAATATCAAGTGCAGGTACAATAATGATACATAGCAATAAAACCCACAAGAATTATTATAACAATAATGGTATAAATTCAAAAAATAAAAAAAAAACTGACAGTTGAACAGCCATTCAAAAGAACCAAAGTTCACGAATATTACAAGGCCTTCAACAATAATAAATCAAACCTATGCAGTCGTGGGTTTGTTTCCAGGTGGAGCCAAATTAACCATAAAGAAACTGCATACAAAGGGACAAATGATGGAAATGCACAGAAAAATAGTAGGATCCAAACAAAATGCAGAGAGCAAGAAGCATCGACAACAAATAAAACCATGAAATCAAACTTAACAAATATTCATCAGATAAAATAGTTTGGTTTCATAGTTGTTCCTTTATAATTGACTATTGCACCTACAACCCAAAGGCTAATCTTTTATCTCAATCACATTACTAGTTCAGGACTCAGACTACCAACAGAAATTTTTTCATAACACTAAATTAACTTGCCCTTGCAATATAAATTATTGCAGTTCCTAGAAGTCCGTGATTGTAAAGTTTCAACAATTTACTCGCATAAAAATAGTAAATCAGAAATTGGATGATTACAAGATACAAACGATGTTTCTCACTTTAAATGAAGATTAAATTCACATAAGCTTAGCAAAAGACATCATGCTATAAGCATACAGGAAGTATAATATTATAATGCTGGCTGCAGAAATTTCTTACGCTACCTTAACAATTGTCTGATCATAGAGAAGAGGTAACAATTCTGGCAGAAGTCCTTTAATAAGGTTAGCCTTATTGTGAGCAAATGTACTCAATGCTAATACAGCTGCACGCCTAACATGCTGCACAAAATATTAGCACTAAAATCAGACTCAAACTCAATTGTCCCCAAGACATGTTTTCAAATTTCTCATGGGTATCAAAACCTCCAACTCACACGATCATGATCCTTGATAAGCATAAGGAATGATGAGATCTCAGGGTATATAATCTCATCTATCTTCTCTGGTCGCTCAACTATGGAATATTTTACAGCAACAACCACTGTTGCTCTGGTGAATGCAGCTGGACTTGCTGTTCGCACCTACAGGGCCAGAAATTCAAGATATGAACATGG